>WAAD01031223.1:249805-298059 GCA_013389945.1 Fregata magnificens
CTCCCGCCTGCAGCCGGGCCGGGCGGGGTGGGGAGACGCCGCCCCTGGATGCGGAGCCTCCCGGGGGAACACCCCCGCCGCCAGCCGGGCCTTGACCCCTGCAGGTCTCCTCCCAGCTCCGCTCGGTCCCAAGCGAACCGCTTGGCAGCCGGCAGCAGGAACAGCACCGGAGTGTCCTTGGCCTGAAACCCTGCTCGGCTTAACCCGAAATGTCAGGCTAATCCAGGGCTCCTCGGAGGGTTTCCTACCTGGGGGAGGGGAGGAGGGGGAGAGCAGCAGGTTCAGTCTTTGAAATACTGCTCTTGTGCCGGATTTGTTGCTGTCGGAGAGGGCGTGTGTGTGTCTTGGAGGAACAACAGTTCCCGTTCATCGTGCAGTCTTTTTAATTTGGGCATGCCCCCGAAGGACGGAGCAATTCTAGGCAGCCTTTATAACAGCTTTGCTTAGTGGTTTCCTACTGTTAAGCGGCCTGATAGCGAGAAAGCTCCAATAGTCTGGAGCGTGCTGACAAAAGAAAATGTGGATACTTGCGATAACGCTTAGGATAAAAGTTTTCTATCCAGTGTTGTTTAGTTGAGACTATTGACTACGGGTATGTGGATAGTAGAGATTCTTCCCTGCTGCATGCCTAAATGAATTTATGTTAAAATGGCCATGGTGGCTGACTGGTTTATTCAGCTGAGTAAGTTATGAATAATAATGTATGACGAAGGTGACTTAACTTCTCCATGGAATAAGAATTGGAGGGGAGGGAGGAGAGATCATTGCTCACGAGTATACTGTCCCGTTTATCAGCTGTTCCATGCATGTACAGTTAATTACGCTTTTAAAGAGCCCTCTTAAAAAAAAAAAAAAAAGGGCAAAACAAAACAAAGGATTTCCTAAGGGAGAGGGAGGGACCGATTTACTTCAGTAAATGCAAATGTGTGTCTTTAGCACTACAGGCCAGAACACGAACATGTAGGGACAGCTGGTTCTCCTTAATTTCTGTGGGGACCACCACTCTTTGTCATACACTAACAAACTAAGAGGATTCACTTCCTGGACTCTTCTATTGACGTCAGTAATGCGATTGCCAACTGAATAATTAACCGCTTTATCACATCTGCCCCGCAAGGCTGCAGCCTGGGGAACATCGATTATTTGTTTTGTGGTGGGAGCTTTGTACGTCTTCGGCAAAGTGCAATCTGGTTTTACGCTCTTGTTTTCAAGCTGATGGCTTGAACGAGTGAGCACCTACAAACTGTTAAATGTGATAGATCAGACTACGACGGTACGTTGAGCACTGAAGTTGAGGAGAGGATTTGGGGCAGGCCAAAGAACGATTGATCCCTGCGTTGTCATTTTCTGTGTGATGGAGAGGCCGATTATCCAATTGTTTATAAAAATCTCTTCTTTTAATTCTATTTTTTGTGTTCACTGAATGTGAAAAGGTTACTGAGTTGATGAAAAGTATAGCTTGCAATAAAAACAGTGTGTAGTTCTTACTGCAGTGTGGGATTACCCTAGTATAACAAAGTGCCTATTCAATAAATAATTGAAATGTGTGTGAGCTACCATCTGGTGCTGCAGAGTAGGGATAAAAGTTTATAATCCAGGCTCTTGATGGTAAGGGGATGGGCCTAAATCTGGACTGCTGTATATTTGTGTTCCATCAACAAGGAATACTCTTAAAACCAATTACAGCTGATAGTCTGTGTTCCTCCCTTTCCTTCAAGCTGTTGAAAAGAAATAAATGCCAACAATGAGACACCTTTTATCTGTGTCCTAATGCCCTCACAGTATGTTTCCACTGACAAGGAACTTGTTTCTGCCTCCAGCTAATAAGGAAAAATATCATGCCAAACGTGCTAATCTTCCTCATGTCATGATACGCAGTCTTAATTACAGCCTGATTCTCTGTTAGAAGATATTCTGGATTGATGTGCACAAGTTTTGTGTGCTGTTATGTGTCTGTAGAAGCATGAGAGTATAGTTAAGTATTTGGGATATACTTTGAAGATCAGTGTTTCTTTATCAACTGGAGACAGAAGGAATTTCCTTTTGACAAAATGGAGACTTATCACTGACAATGGAAATAAGTTGCGTAGGTATTAAGGTTAAATTAAGCCAAGCTGTATGACAAGCATTTCTTTACTATTTTGGATTTAAAACTGGGTGTGAGGTATCACACATGTGAAATTCCCTTAAAATGATTCAGTGTGGCTAATGGACTTGCTTGCATTCTTAATTGCCAAGAGTTCAGGCGTGGTAGTTGAGGCAGAGTTTTTTTCCTGGCTGTGGGGTGCAGAGGGGATGTTGAGTTATGTGGTGTAGCTGCTGGATGTGGAGATATCTGCTCTCTGACATGACAGCATGATGCTGCTCATATTCTGGAGATGGTGATTGTGGGAGAAGGGAAGTGGGGAGTCCACAAAATTAAGTCCCATGTTTATCCTGTGAGACTTATGCCACCTTCTCCCTATTCAACATCTGTAGAGGCCTCACACCTCACCTGCAGAGGCTGGTGAGCCCCAAACGGTGGATCCCATTGCTTCTGTCCTATAAATCCCGCTGGTGCTTCCTGGCTGTCCTGTCACAGGCTTATTTCTTCAAAATCTTCTTCCTATTTGCTAACCATAGAAGAGCACAGGGTGTGGCCGTTCGCCTTGAGGCGGCTTGTGGCTTCCATCGCTTTAGAAATGTAAGAATCTGCCATTTTAACCTTGGCAATTGTAGCTTTCCCATGGTGAACGGAGCTTTCAAACAGACTCTATTTTTTCCCTATACTGAAAGTCTAATACGCATATCTTTATGCCAAGTATCTTTGGAGAAGAGCTAGCTGAGCTGCAAGTGAGGAGTTCAAAAGTCCTTTTCTTCTAGTTATTTTTATTTATAACTCCTGTTGAATAATGTCTCTCCCAATTGGTTATTACCGTATTGTTTATATAATAGATATTGAAATAATGCTCAGTATTCTTAGTGGGATTTGAATCCAAGTCTGTTAGATAGCAGACCCATGTCTACATGTTCAGAAAGAATTTTCCAAATCCGTGCTTGGTGTCTTTTAAACTGTTGCTACATCTGCTGCTCCTAGAGTGAGAAATAGTGAGGAATCCTAACAGTGAGGAGTCCTGTTTATTCTGGTTATACTTGCTCATTCATCTCTGAAAGTCATCAGTGAAACTGAGCTGCTACAGCCCTCGTGCCTCTGAGGCCAAACTGCTTGACCATCTCTGCTCGTCCTTCCACTTGTCAGGAGAGCAGCCTAGCTGGCATCTGGGGAGGTGCTGGAACTGGACAGTCCTGGGTCCTAGAAAGCCTGTAAAACAGTCTGCATGGCCCTGGAAGCCTATGGAGGTGCTTCCCTTGGTAAAGCTGACCTAGGCCACTAGTGAAGACTACCTAAAGCTATCAGCAAGCACAGAGGAGGCTGTGTGGCCTTTGGACTTATCCGATAGATTATGGTGCACACCAGTGCTTGGGTGTTGTGGGGCGGTATTGTCCGTGTGCTGCAGAGGGACCTCCGAAGAGACTCCTCCTGTAAAAAATGTATGCTGTCCCTTGTTTCACGTGATGAGGAGAGAAGTACAGGAGTGCTGGAGCAGCATGGCTGCAGCTCAGGTGTCTGTGCACCACCTGTCCTTTGGCTTTCAGGTACAGTCTGTTCCTCCCTATGGAGCCCCTTCTTCGGTCATACTGAGGGATCTGAATCTTTCATAATCCTGTGCTGGAATGGCTGCAGGATACCTTCCTGGCTGGCATCACATTCGTGCTCATCTGACATCACCTCGTTTTTCAGCAGTTATCTTAGTTGGCTGTCGCTGGTGCTTACTGCCCCTTACTTCTAGTCAGCAGGGACTGGTGCAACCGGCTGCTCCATTTTTGAACAGCTACTTGGCACAGTTTGCAGCCAGTAGGCAAGCACGTTCAGAGAAGAGTCTAACAGGAATGGGCCTTATTTGTATTCGAAATGCTCTTGGTGCTGCATAGACTCTCTTGCTCCAGCCTTTGTTTCCTCTGACCCTGTTTTGTACTGCTGGCATGCTACAGAGGGCAAGATGGCACATGTCCCCACATAGTTCATTCAGTGTTGTCTCACTCCTGGACTATGTACCGGCTAGTCCTCTCTGTGAGAACACCTCAAAACCAATGTCAGAGTAGTTTAGACTGATCTGAAATGTGGTTGTTTTTTTTTTTTCCTTGAAGCAGGTGCACAGGATACTTCTGTGGACTATTTCTCCTGATGTGTTATGAGCCGTCTGTTTGAATGCTGACTTACCTTCTATGTTCTCAGTTTGTGCAAGGTCTGCTACCCAGCTAGGCTGGTGTTCTGCTTTTGGATGGTGGTGGTGGATTTTTTTGTTTGGGTGTTTGTTTATATTTTTCCTGAGAAGAACTTACTTTAAGGGGGGCTGAAGCTGTGGGGAAAAGAAAGAAGATTGTAGATGATTAGCACAAGTAGGCCGGCTGGGCACCTGCTGCCGAGCCCTTGAAGACAGTCTGGCATAATAGGCAGTGGATGCTGGTGTAGTAATGGCAATATATTCCCAGTCTGGGCTAGAGGACGGAAAAATGTGCATGCAGAGCACTCAAAGCAACCTCTCTAGCCTGGTCTCGAGCTGCCACTTTTGGGTATGTATCTGTTACGCTTGAGGCTGGACCATAGATGGAAAAGTCATGCATGGAAAGTTCACCAGAAAGGGTAGCTGTCATGCTGCTGCAGGTGCAGTGATTCACACCTTTGGGTCACTGTCAGGACTGGTGCTTCAAGTTTGGATCTTGCTGTTGGGGGGGCTCTGTGAACTTTGCAAGTCTACTCCCAGACCTACTTTCTCCTCCTTCCAGTTCTGCTTAAAGAGGCACCTTAACCTTTCAAATAAAAAAATATCTAATGGGGGAAGAGAGAACCTTGCAGGGTGCCCTTTCTGTCAGAAAGAGTTTAGAGCCTGTTCTCTCAGCCTGAAAGCAGTTGTATTCAGAAGTGTAGATGTGGACCTGAGACAACGTCTTCCCAGCCTGCATTAGAGCATCTTCAAAACTAGCTGCAGGGCAGACCTAGTCCTCTGACTGCCGCAGGCACTGATGTACTAGAAAAAGTGCTAGGTAAGGGTGGGGGCACGATGTGTGGCTGAGTGTGCTGCTGGTATAGGAGGCAGAAATTATCCTTAAGTATTTTTGAGATGACCTTAGAGTTGTCAGACTTTGAGGTTGCTTATGAGGATGTTTTCTTTTGCCTTTTTGGGTTACACCAGGAAAAACTGTTGCTTGATAACAAGTTGTATCTTTTGACGGCTTAAATTCCTCTCTTCTTTCCCTTTAGTGCTCCTCCCCCCTCCCCTGCTTGCAGAAATACACATAGAAAGCCAGGAAGGGACCTCAGGCTGTGCTAGCTTGTGTAATGTCCTTCTCTGTGCAGCCAAAAGCTGTGCAGTGAGCGATAAGCCTGCTGGGCACATGTGCAAAGTGAGTGTGGTTGGATAATGAAGGCAGTTGATGAACAAGAAAACTGAATTTCAGATTCTGGCCTAAGTTCCTCTACTTCCATCCTCTATCCACCAAAGCCTGTTACGATCCCTTATACTAGAGCTAGCAGCAGGAAGGTGTGGATGGAGGGCCCACCGGGGCAGGGTGAAGCTACAGGTGTCTTGCAGAGGTTCTGGAAAGGCCAGTGGTGGTGGTGGCCATGGTTTCTTTGTGTGCAGTGTGGTGTGGATGCACCTGGAACCCTTTCCTGCTCCCTGAAGGCTTTCCTGTGGTCGGAGATGGGGGACTGTAGCTTGGATAGCCTTTGCTAATGAAGTGTTTGATGGTCATCTGGCAGAATAGTGCGAGCATGGCTGCCGAATCCCAGTTTCCTGCATTCTCTGCTTTGAGTAAACTGGTTTTGTTCTTTTGAAAAATATGTTAGGATTAAGTCATGTTGAAGTAGCCCAAACTGCCATGTCAGCTTTGATAGCATTGTAGTCAGGGCTAGTGGTCTGAAGGCATGAGGTTCAAAGCCTGCTGCTGTATGTATGATGGACCCTTTGCAGTACAACTGTTCTAATCTGTTATTTTTAGAATGAGGCAATATCTTTTAATGACTTTTTCTGTAAAACTTTATGCTGTGAAACATTGGCACTGAATGCTGCAGTCATGTTTTGACAGTGGGAAAGTAATGTGGTCTGCAGGATGAGGGATACGTTGGCATGTGCTGTTAAAATGACAGACGTCCTGGGTGCAGCTTGTCTTTTGTCCCAGAGAAGGAAGTCAGTATTGCTTTCTTCCTGTGGATAAAGTTGCTAATAAACCGCAACAGTTTTTAGTGAGGGCTTGAGGAATTATGTGGTATGTTAGAGGCTGTGACCTATATTTTGTATTTTAATTTTGTTTATATATGAAAACTCAGAAAGGGATAAGTAAGTCATTGATAAATTTGTCTTCATATAGAAAAAATGTGTGCAGCTAGTCTCTCACTCATGGTATATGATAAGGTATAGAATGTAGAAGTAGGGTTTCATAAGCATCCATAAATCTAACATTTTTTCTGACTTGTTTCAGTTAGAAATCTAAATTATTTTCATATTGCTTTTTCGTAGGTGATATTAAGATATAATATTTTGCAAAAAAAACCCCACCTTAATTTACATCCTTAAAACTTCCGTGGTTGGCACAGTTATGCATTATCAGTGGAAATGGCTTGGATGTTCGTTTAGTCAGCAGATTCAGTGCAATGAACTTTTTTATCAAATGAATTTGAACTAACCTTTTTTTGCAAATAATTCACTTGTGGGAGTGAGTCAGTTTCTTCTACGCCTACTAGAAACAAATGATTTTAACTGTGAGTCAGAACTGAAGAGACTTATTTTGTTAGCTTTTTTTAGCAAACTGCTTTTACTTTATGGTTATATATTAATGTTTCGGGTTTTAGAAATGTTGATCTGTAGCTGAGATACAGTTGGGAATGTTAAACTACTACAGATAATTCAAATTTATGAAGCTTACATTTTATCCCTTGCTTGTAATTTGAGGCGATTCATGCAAGCTATTTTTAGATGGGTATTACAAAAAGGAAGAATTATACTACTTACCTAAACAATTGCAAATTTATCTGAGCCATTAACAGAATATAGTGCCTAGGATTAGGAGAAATTTTATGGGTTCATCTTTTTCATTACCTGTATCTCAAAAGATGAATAGGATGATGCATCACAAGCAAATCTGTTTAGAAAAATAGAAGGGACTTGTTAAAGCTTTTTACTGTATTTCTGCCTTTGATAATGCTTTATACAGGGTTGAGATTAATTTTCTAAGTCTTTCATAAGGTACGCTTGAGAATTCCAATATATTCTTGCTGTAGTTACCAAAGAGCTTGTATCATGCTCACTAATATATCCCACTGAAGTGCTAGGGTTTTTTTGGTTTGGGTTTTTTTTTATTTTTTTTGTTTGTTTGTTTTGTTAAGAAAAGGGATTTGATTTTAAAAAGCTTTTCCAGGTCTAAGAATTTTTATGTACATTTGGTCTGTGGTTCAGTGCGATCTGTTCATTTTAGCTGTGTCCTGATACTAAAATATTCCACTTTATTTTTCTCATCAGCATATGCAGATTGCCAGAACACAAGCTTTCATTTATAAAGATCTTTGTTCACTATAATGAATGTAGCTTTCTTTCCAATAGGAAACTACGCAGTGTTTTCTTAAGCCCTGATTTTTGCGTAGACCTCAGTAATCGTGTCTGTAGATATACTTAGAGTGCATTCAGATTAAGTGTGTGCATCCATCACTGCCAGCTGAGGCCTTAGGCATCCTGAAGTGCCTGAGATCTTAATTTCTGTCATTCATGTCATCAGGGTCTTAACACTGAAACCTGTTATTACTTAACCATGGCCTAAAGCTTCAAATGTGACTAGTACCTCTGGATGCCCAACCTGAGACCTCTATAAAGGAGTCTGAGCTTTGGAAAAATGGTGGGGATGTCGTCATCAAGTATTGAATCATTGAAAATGTATGGAGTTTGTTAATCAGGTGTGCATTAATGAAGGCTGAGGTATAGTTCTTAATTTGCTTAAGTGCAGTGCCATTGAGGGCTGAATATGTATAGCTGCCTTTCCCAAAAAGGCCAAGACAAAAAAGATCAGAAGCAGCATCAATTCCGGATATATCCCAAATTCTTTTCACCACTTAAAATTGTTCTCCAACATAAAAATAAACATAGGTAGTTGCTTTGTGAAGTCCTACTTGAAATGTGTTTTGCCAGTTTGGCGTGCATGTTCAGGATTTTAGAAAAGTCTATACAAAATTCTATCTGGACTTTTAATTCAGCTTAGACCTGGGTTATATTGTTCTAATTCTCATTTAAAAATCAGTGAAAGGTGGAGTAATAAGTAAGGTGAAACCGGTTTTAAACTCACTTAGGTCTTAAAGGAGTGTTGCAGCTATTCTGGCAATATTGTACTTTTATTTGGGACTGTGTAGTTTGTGGGATGTGGATTCACTCTTTTTATAGGTGGTGTAACTTTACCCAAAATATAGCAACCACTATAGAAGTATGGGGTTTTTTAGTATATTATGATTTCTGTGCTAGTAATGGTCCCTTAGCCTAAGAACTAAACTGTATGCCTTCCGTGGACGGACGAGACTTAAGGAAAAGCTTTGGGTCCCTAGAAATTCTCCAAAGGTACATAAAAATAGATCATGCCCTGAATTGGTTTAAACCCTGTAGTACTGGAAAAAAGACAACAAATACCCTCTCCCAGCAAAGAACCCATTTTTTTAATTGAAGGCGTTAAAAACTTGAATCCCTTTCAGAGTTGTGCTAAGTGGAGTGTGGGGCGGGGGAAATATCTGTCCTCATCTGAGGAAGGACAAGGTTTCTAGTAATTGCATGGTAATACTTCTGGGCCGTCTGAAACCTTTTTCCCACTCTTGAGGAATTCCTCTGTCCCTGGTTCCCCCCGCTCTTCCAGAGATCCACGTGTACCTTGGGAGTGGATGGGGGTCAACTCCATTGCCTTGCATGCCTTTGGATTTCTGCTGTTGTTACAGTAAGACTTCTGTGATCTTTATTTTTCACATCCTTCCTCAAAAGTTGGCTTCTTCACGGTGCTTTTCTGTGTGCCGCCGGCTTGATCGCTGCCCGTGTGACTTGGATTATCAATACTGAAAGCTGGAGTGTTCTGAGTGTCTTTTATTTTACTGTAATTAAGGCAGAGTAGAAACAGCAGGAGGGTGACTTTAGGCGTGAAGATCCTATTATCATTTTGAAATATGTTCCCAAAGGTTTGCTTTTTAAGATGCATGTTTAGTCTTTAAATCTAGCTCTTTTTCTGATAGGATTGGTTAGGTCGTTATGTGTCGTTGTTCCCTCCATCCTCATTTCTGTGTATGATGGCTACGTGGCTATGGTCTCCTTGTCTCTTGTTAGTGCTGAGAGATGCACGCCTAGTGTGCATGCTCTGTGGGCTTTGTTCTGCAGGCTTCTGACTATTCTTGGGCTGTGGATCCGAAGAAGAGTAGCAAATGTATTCTGTCTATGGCTAGGCATACTTAAGTAAGAAGTTTGTATTGAAAATTTTAAATTAAGGAATTGGGTTTCCGTTATCCAGTCTGTGATCATTTGCACCGCGTCTGAGCGAAATGGGAATGTAACATATGTCCACATTTTCTTCCTTTTTAGTTTGTATGTTCTTTAAGGCAAGGGGGGGATCTCACTGCACACTCGCTATCAGTGGTTCCTTTTAGGATGGCTTTGTTGCCCTGCAACCCTCTCAAGTTACTCACCTAAAAAAAGGAGACTACATTTTTGTGATTCAGAACCTCACCCTATACGACTTACTACAGGAAGCTGGGAGAAGAAAATTTTTACATGTACAAATGGCTAAAAGTGATCTAAAGGTCCTAATGGAATAACTGGTAGCTAGTAACTGCTAGATGTTGGGTTATAAATGCAGAGTGAAGACTGGAGTCCGTGGTATTTAATCTTTCTGCCTTTTATGGGTAACATGGTATTTTTCCTAAACTCACAACACTTCATCTTTCAGAGCAGGCTTTCTGAGAAGTTGCAGATGAGTTAGCCTGTTGTGTCACAGGGAAGAAGCACAAACGTTTTCCTTCCAGACCAGCTTTAACTAGTTGTAGCAAAATGCCTTAGTCATGTGGCATGGTATTGCTGCATGGAGGAATTAAGTTTTACTGTGTTAACCTACTCTGTTATGTAACTGAAGATTTCCATTACCAGTAAGTTCAGCCTTTGGTTTCCTGGACAGTTAATATTTAAGTTGGGAATAATGACAGTATCAAACAGCTGGTCTTAAACTGTGGTTCTGCTGACCTGGTACTCCAGATAACATAATACAGGACAACAGATGGTGGGGATACCTAACTGGAGGCTGTGTCAGGCCCACAGACTGTCTTTATGTTACCCTTAGAAGTATTCACTGGTTATTAAGGCAACTGAACTGTGGTTATCGCTCTGTGTATGTTATTGCAAGCCAGCAGGATTTACTGGGTTGGGTGTAGTGCTGTACCAACAGGGCTGTGCTGGTCAGGCTTGACCTGGGCAGGCAAGACCCAGTCAGGTCTACATCCATGGCTAGAAATAATCAATCCATGTGCATCCTGAAGTTGACTGTGTCTGAGGTGAGTTGTAAAAACAAAAGAGCTGACACTTTGAGGAGGGAGAGGGGGGATTTTTCATTTTAAAAAATTTCAGAGATGGAGAAGCTTTTACTGCTGTTAGGAAAGGGCTTTGCAGTAATTATCCTCAACGTTAAAGGTGTGCATGTATTTGAGTGGCTCAAACCAGGAGCAGAAGTGCACTGGTTGATTTTGACAGAATCCTAACTACAGGTAGTCATAAGCTTCCTGTTCTTGTGGGTAGGATTAAACATCATAAAGGTTTTGTTTAATGTTCAGGCACTTTTTGAGGGCAGGGATAGCAGAGATTACATTCTATGCTTTACCTTTTGCATACCAGCATTATATTTCCTTCACACTGTGAAACCTCACAAAGATCAGCATAAGAGCGAAGTCTTGCACTGTGGAGCTGTAAAAGTTGGGGAATGACCAACTAGAAAGCAGCCTTGCAGAAAAAGATTTGGGGATCCTAGTAAACAGTTAGTTGAAAAAGCCAGTAGTGCATCATTGTAGAAATGGAGGCTGCCTGTGTATTGGACTGCATCAGCAAGAGCGTAGCCAGCAGTTTGAGGGAAGTGGTTATTCTGCTCTTCAGAGCACGTGTGAGGCCATTTCTGGAGTACTGTGTCCAGTTCTGGGCTTCCCAGTACAGAAAAAACACTGGGAAACTGAAGCAGAGCACCACTGACGTGGTTGGAGGCCTGAAGCATGTGATGTGCAGGAAAAGCCTGAGATACCTGGGTTTGGTGAGCCTGGAGAAGGGGAGTCTGATCGTGATCTTCAACTGCCAGATGTGTGGTCAGGGAGAACACAGAGGCAGACTCTTCTCAGGTGCACCGCCGAGGAGGAGAGGCAGTGGACACAGGCTATGGCAAGGAGGATTCTGACTGTGTGTAAGGGGGAAGAAAAATATTCTTCCTGAGGGTGGTCAGGCACTGGAAGAGGCACCCAGAGAAGTGATAGTCTCTCCATCCTAGGAGATAAACCTCAGCTGGACAAGGCCTTGAGTGACCTGATTGAACTTTGACGTTACCTCAGCTTTGAGTAAGAGGTTGGACTCTCATCTCCAGAGGTCCCTTCCAACCTAAAATTATTCTGTGGTTCAGTATAATATTTCCCCCCCCCCCCNGCTTTAATAGAAAACAATTGTTCTTCATACTTCTCAGAATGAAAAGAAATATGTGAAAAAGAATCATCGTCTTGTTGTAGATAAAGTAGTTGACACAACTTGTGTAGATTTACTATTCATTTTTTTGGTAATCTCAGGTGTTTGCCCTGATTGGTTGGCATTTTACCGCGTAGTCTGAATGTAAGTATTGACAAGCTTTTAACTAAATTTTAGGCTTGTACATGATGGGAAACTAAATTTTGTTCATGTTGTTCTGCCATCTATTTAATAAAAGCACCAGTTTCCCTCTTCCTGGAAGAGGATTGCCAGAACAGGTTTCAAGAACTTTGAACCTATGTTTTATGTCCAGTGCTTTTTCCCAAGTGTGGTTTCCTTATGTGTCGTTGTTAGCCTTGATAGCAGTTGAAGTATTTTAAAGCTTTGTTCCATGGAGCTGTCAGAAAAGCCTGCAATCCCTGCATGACTGCGAGCCTGAATCATCCTTTACGAAAAATACAGGTTTAGCTGTTCTGCGAGATATGTTCTCATATCACAAAGGGATCTCTATCTAGTAGGGTTCCTAATGTCCTTATATCTGACATTGTAAGGAGTCTGACTAAGCAGTTGCTAACAACAGGGTGACACAAATCTTCCTCGTAGTTGTAAAGATCTGATGGGAGATACTGGCTGTTTTTTTTGTTTCCTCTGTAAAATAAGAGCTTGTATGACTTATATGAAGTTGGACTTGCAACATGGTTTTAATGCTGATACTCTTTCTTGATGATAGTGCACTTAGCAAATCAAAACACAACAAATTCAGTGTTTCAAAATCATATTGATATATGGCAAATAGCATGGGAAGTGCTATCAATGATGAGGATAACAATGTACAAATGGGACAAAACCCAAGAACTGAATCCTTTATTAGTGGTGTGTTGTAATTATTAATAGGGTATCCTAAGTGACACTTGACTTTCCATACAATGAATTTATATCTGTGTTTTTGAGTATGTTGCTTGCAGCAAACTCCTGGGAAAATAATAAGATTTTTCAAAATCGTTATGATTCCTAAATGCCTGGAAGTCTGGTAGACATCCTTGCCAGAGAACATATACTGTCAGCTATGTCGTGAAGGCATTCATTGACAGTACTATATAATGGAATGGTCCATTACCCTTCTGGGGTAAGGACTGTGTATGTGAGCAATTTATAATGTGTGTTAATTTTTCAGAAGAAACTTTGAACAAAGTGTTGTATAGTTGTTTCAGATGCTGTGGTTGTGAGCCCTCAGCTGCGTTTGTGATTTATGTATGGAAGTTGTTCACATTGTGTTCTAGTTGCAGTGTATCGCTTCCCTCTTGGGAGGTACCTGCACACTGTGCAGATACCTTGGGGGAAAAAGCAGATAGAGAAGTAATGGGAATAGCTTCTCTTTTGGACTGAGTCTTGCTGCCTAAAGCTACTGAGAAATATCATCCCCCTCCTCTCATGTCCTTAATTTCCTCTTTTATTTAATTGTTCAGACTTTTTACTTCTTATATCCTATTTGTATTTAGAGAAGGCACTATTGAAGTGATGTCTTTAAAACAGCAATACACACTTGTGCACACATTGCTGCAATGATCTTTTGCGTCAGTGGCTGTAATATGTCATTGTGCACATTGGTAATAGTAGCTCTTACTTCAAGTATATGCTTGATAGCTACAGAATAAATAATACAGAGGCTTTACTGGAGAATGTGCTCCAGTAATTTACCTTCAGAGCTCTGTGGGGAACTCTGAAATGGGTGACAGCTGGTGAAAGATAATGGATTATCTTTCTGCAAGAGAGAACCGTGGGCAAGACCTACTTCTTACTTCAATCTCCTTGCCCTCGTCTCTCTCTCCCCCCTCATGTCCCATATAACACCTAAGAACCTGTCCTCTCTGTTTTCTGAGGGACTTAGGTGGAGACTGTTAGTTGTCACTTTTGTGTTTAAAAAAAAAACCAAACCTATAAAAAATTAATTGGCAAGGAAATAAATTTAGCTGTGCATAACAATTCGTGGAAGAGGAAATCAGTACTGTCTACTTGTAATCTTTTAACACTTGTCCAGAAATAGATTGTTGAGGAGTCATAGTATGTGAATTAAAATTTGCAGTACTGGAATAAAAAATAAGCAGGTATGTGAATTAGAAAGGATTGGGAAAAGCATCACTTAAAGTCCTAAATATTGATCAGTATACTACAAACAGTGGTCTTTACCTGGTACTTCCAGAAGTGATAGCCTGTACTTTAAGGAAAACTTTAAGTTGAGCTTATGTACTAAAATGTCCGTTAAATAAGATTTTGACGGAGAGAGATGGAACTGATGATACCCGAAGAAAAATTTTTCATATGTGATAACTGAAAGATTCTTACTAGACTTTGGGGGGTTTTGATGTGTTAAAATATGTTCACATAAGAGAGATGAGACTCCAAATTGACCTTTTGGTTCTTTGAAAATGCATTTCTTATAGAGTTCTTCAGAAAAGGACAACTTCTTAAATTTTGATTTCATATAATACAGTTGGAAACACTCCTGGCTTCTTTCCCGCCTTTAAAATATAGCTCAACAGTCAGTCAGGGGTGAGCTTTTGCCAGCAACTGCACAAACTACTCAGCTATTGTAAAATTTCTTGAAATAATTAGTACATTTTTGTTCCTGTGTGAGAGTAACTACTGGTGCAGTCTGAACACCGTAATAGAAATTGTGATGAAGTGACACTTGCTGCTCATGCAAATAATAGAGTGGAATAGTTCAACACATAGCTGTTCTTGATATTTCTTTTTAAACATTTTGTGGACCTAGATTTTTTTTTTTTAAATGGTGCTGCTATGAACTTGGTTTTAAAATTCAAACTATATAGGAAATGAGTTAAGCTTCAAGAAATTACGATAAAAGTGAAATTGCGTGGCTGTTAGGGTATAAACATTACGGTGGTTGCCAGAAGAATAGTCTTCAAGACTTGAAATCCTTTACAGAAGATTTGAACAACAAAAATGCAAGCTTTTACATTTTTGCAAGCACAACCTTCTTTCCCCTCAGTGCTGCATGGTAACTCTGTCTTGGAGACCGTTGTCACAGACTTGTGTTGTGTGTGTGTACCTGCCCATAAGAACCAGATTGAAGCTTGCATGTTACTTTACAGGCCACGAAACTACCAAGAGATGAAAAACATTTTTTGCAATATTCATGTCCTTGCTGGATTCACAGTGGCAACCCAAAGATGGAATGATGTGTTACTAAACAAGCAATCCTGAGCACCTTTTTCATGTAGGTTAAAAAAAAGATGTGTGGTGTAAATATTGAGAATCTTAAGAGATGAAAAAGTAAATGAAAAAATTAAAATTACATCTCTTCCAGACTTTTCCATTAGAAAATTCCTAAGAAGTTTATGGAACAAAAGGATTACATAGCCTCAGCTCCACAATACTAGCATCAAAAATGAAACTGGTGTGTCTGAACTACAGTATCAAGGATGAAAAGTTTGACAGTCTTTAAAAGATTGTGGTTTGGGACTGAATGGTTTTTTTAAAGTGAGTCAATGCAAGTGGAAAATATTACTTAAGAGCTGAAACAGTCACTGAATGGGCAAAGGAGACAAGGTTTACTTAGATGACACTGGAGATAAATTAGTAAAGGAAAATATTAAATTCTGTGTGGAAAAAGAGAAGGGAATGGAGTATAGCTAAAAGGATGTGTAAGGAAGTAGAAAGGCAACCATTTGGCTTTTCTCTGTGTAAATAGTTGACTCAATGTCTATACTAGTTTGCAGTTACGTTGCAACAGCTTGAAGTATTTTGAAGATTGGCAGAAATGCCTTGTTCTTCGGCTTGTGGTCTTATCTTCTGCTTCTGGTCTCCTCAGAGGCCATATACTGTGTCAGAAGATTTCTGGAAGGAAGTTAATGAGTCTTCACTGGTTCCTACTCTGGAAATGGAAAGTTGTAAAAGTACGTCTACACTGGTGGGGTTTTCCAGCTGCATCTGTACTGGCATGCAGGTGCTCACCCTGGTGTTGCACTGGAGCATCCAAACATTTGGTTGTTATTTTCAACTAGGAGTAAAGAAAAATGTTGGAAGCCAACAGAATGGAGCCTGAGGTATAGATGAAGATTTGAGATTGCCAGCCTCCTACAAGCTTGTTCTGAATGTTCTGGTACTTGATTTTCTGTTTTCAAATCAACACACCTGTCTAGATGGGCTGTAAATGAGGAAGGAAAAGGAATTCTCTGCTTAAATGTGTGGAAATAAATCTTAGGGCGAAAGGATTATGTATGTAGTGCTTATTAAACAAAGATGGCATGTGGATAATCTTACTCGTGAACTCAAGTAAAGAGGAGTGTACGAAACTGAAAATTCATGTTTAAAATGATAAGCTTAAAAGCAGAATGTTCTATCAGATACTGCATCTGATACAAAAACTGGTTGGGATGATCCTCACTTGACAAGCCTACCTTTGAAAAGCTAAGGAGCGAGAGGTAAAGGTGCGACATCTGTGGTATTTACAGCTGTGAGCGTAATGATGGGAATAGTTTTCATATTTTAATGGCAGTAATTTTGGTATCAGATAAGGACAATGAACAGATTTTTGTTTCCTACTGGCTTTAAGCAAATGCAAGAAAGAGGGAGAAGCTAGAACCCAGGGAGCTCGGGCTGCTACTGATCAAGCTTGGGCGTGCAGTAATGGGAGGTATGTTCTGGTTTGGAATGGTAGTATGGAGGATATAAGCTTCCAGGAGCCTACAGGAGGTTTGGGAATGCCTAGAAGCATGTCCATTAAACAGTGTGTCATGTGGACTGGCAGTCTGTTGAGAGTTTGTTGTCTAAAATTGTGATCCAGAATCTGGATTTAAGAATTTCTGAAAGATATCACAGCAAAGATGGGCTAAAAATACTAAACAAAGCCAAAAGCAAAAAAGTGTGTTCTTTGATACACAAAATATTGATATAAAGGGAAAGAGCTTATTCAGTGTACGGTACGTAAATTAGTAAAAAGTTGCATAAGAAAGGGTGACAAAAATGCAGAATGAGGGGAAGATAAGAAGGAAGAACTCCATTCCTACTGTACTAGAGAAAGCTGAATTTATAATGCTTGGAGGCTTGGAAACGTCTCTAGGAAAAGGCATGGTGTTCTGTTTTTAGATTCTTGTTCTGTATGCTTTGCATATACATGTGATGTTAAAGCTCTTTAGTAGTGCTCTAAATCAGTTGGATTTTGAAAATTCACTCTTTAACTGTTCCAGGATTTGACTTCCCTAAGGATGTCTATTTGATTTAAACAGGTTAAAAATTTGAACATGTATAAACTGTCATGTGTCTAATATTCCAAATTATCATTTATCCAAAATGTTTTATTTCAGGGCTATTCAATGTGTATTAAAAAAACCCACCCTGCTTCTAAGCAAGCTTTAGATGGATTTTTATTCTTATTTAATAGCAGGTGTTATGATCTTGGTCAGTTTGAAACTTCAGAATAATTAGTTGATGCTGTTTAGCAAACCAATACCTTAAATGGGCAATATTCTAAAACAGAACTCTGCAGGCTTCTCAGTTTATTTTTTAATAATGACAATTTTCAGCTTCTTCTTGAGCCATGAGCACTTTTAAAAAAATCTGTACTGCTAATGATCCATGTACCACACAGTTTGACTCCATTTCTAGAAATCTACATCTAAGGCCAGGATTAGGATCTCCTCAGAGATTTCCAGTAGATTCCCCCCCCCCCCCCGCCAAATCTAGACTTTCCTTTTTCAATTTAAATTTTAACTGTAGTATATGGAAGGCCTGGGGATAGATATAGACAAATTTTGAAATGTGCTGAGTCAGTGTCAGACATTAAGGAAGAGTTGCACAGTGAAATTAGAAGCACGTTGCTTTATCTGCGTAAAGTTTTCATCACACCTTGGAAGGCTGAAAGATGTATTTCTCTCCCCTTTCTACTCTGTTTACATCCTTTCTGAGCAAGTAAGTGTCAGGAAGCATCCTGTCCTCTGGAGATGTACTTGCCTTCTGAATACCCCAATACCCAGGGATGTTTCTGTTGCAGATGGCTGACAATGCCCCTAACGCCCTGCTTGCCCTGTGTTAGGTTGGTGGTGACTTTTAGCACTTTGACTCAGTGAAAACACTGCTGCTGTAAATGGTCTTCCTCTTCATCACTCCCAGCCAGGGGCATTGGAAGGACCAGAGCCAGACAGAATGGCTTTGGCTCTGGAGTTCCTGGTCTAGAGAAGGAGCTGAAGAGATGAAAGTATTTATTATAATAAAAAAGCCACTCTGAGCCTTCCACTATAATGTGTAGCAAAACTTAGCATGGGACTTGTTAGTATTCTCTGCAGATTTAAAGACAATCCCCCTCTTCTCTGCTTCTGAGTAACTTGAGCTACTCCAACTATTCTAGTGCCGGGTTACAGTAATTGCTTGTCGCATGTCTTCATGGCCTTTTCCTACGGCAAAAATCTGACTTTCTTTGACCTTTTAATTAGATCTGGAGCTCCAGGGAAGTTCTGAAACAGGGTGAGTAATGTCTGAGAAAATGTCCTCCTGCCTGCTGCCATTTAAAAGGAAGTGTGGAGTGAAGAGAAAGATGTGCCACACCTGTGCTTAAAGTAGCTGTTGCTATCTGAACTTTTGAAATTGAAAAACAGCTCAGGGTATTTATATGCATAGTGTTGCAGCCTTGAGCCATCAAAAAAAAAAAAAAAAATCAGGTGCAGTTCTGTAGCCCTGTAAGCTGATCTAATGTCTCACCCCTTTAGTCTTATATTTCCTAGTTTATGGTGTTGGTCTGGCTGAGAACCAAAGTATGAGAAAAAAGGTAATTGTCGTTTGACTCTGCTCCCTTACCCAACTTTCCACGCAGCTGCCTGGGTGTTAGCACCAAGGAGGGCCACCTCTGCAGCAGGCTAGACTGCTGTGAAGGCCATTGCATGGGCAGTTCGTCTCACCTTCATCTGTGCTACTTAAGATGATGGCCTCTGAAAAAGAGCTGCGCTCTTTTACCCTTCTTGCTTACGCTGGTGTAGCAGCCTCTCCTGACCCTTCAGTGATGATGATTCAATTTGTTAAACTACAGGATGATAGTTGCATTATGTGTAGGTTGGGTTTCTGCTGGTTTAGTGAGTAGGATCAGGTCAGTGAGGTGAGACCAGCTGAATTTGTTACAGCTGATAAAAGGAAGAGAGCAGATCTGTGAAGCTGCCCCTCTGGTCGCAGCGATCCACTTCGGTTGTATCATTGAACTACGTCTGTACTTCACTCTGAATTTATAAGCAGAGAAAAGGGATATCTCATAAGGTGGATTTCTCTCCTGTCACTGTAAGTGCATTTGTGTAGGTTGCTTTGTCAAGAAGAGCTTATTAATAGAAACCTCTAACCTTTAAAATAAAGGAGGTGGCATGTGGTAAATATAGCACCAATGTAAAGTATTAATTGTTCTGTTACATAATGCATATATTAAGTTTTTAGTAACTTGAGAGAACATCTGGCATATATCTGGGGAAAACAAAAGATGTGGTTTACTGTAAATAATCGATAAAACAGTTGTGCTGCTTGTCTTGCTAAGTTTTACTTTTAAGATGAAACAAAGCATGCAGTCAGAAAACTAGAACTTTGCTCATACATTGATGATGTAAGTGGTGGCTTCTTAATTAATGTAACTATATGTAAGCTTACATCAGCACAGTGTGGTCATCAGACTGGAATTGTTTTATGTCTTAGCAGGGTATGCAAGAGGTGCTGGGTCTGATGAAATGTAGATTCATTCATATGTTATTGAAATTTGGGTGAGCTCAAATTTGAGATTTTTTTAATCTCTAGTTTGAAACTATCTGAAAAATAAGTGACAATATCAAAGGGTTTTTCTGAGCAGTTATAATTCTCAAACTATTCTACCAAAAAATTATTAACTCTGCTTTTTAGGTTATTCATCATGCAGTAAAATAAGTGGATTTTAGCAATATTTACAAATTTGTTATGGAATGAAAGAAATTGAATCATTGAAATTTTGCTGTTTGGAACTAGTGATTCATGTAGAAGCCTGAAACAATTTTTCCATTACTGATGTGCTTCAATATGTGATCCCCATTCCTGTGGCTTAAATGGCCTCTCCAACACCTGGAAAATCTGGCCCTGGACTAGGAGTATGGGAAAATTCAAGTACAAATAAAGCTATATTAAACAGAGATTGTATTCTGTGGTGTGTGTTGCCATCCATTTCTTACAATGTTTTTACATGTATCTTGGAAGATCCTGTCCTAATGTGCTGTAAGTCGGCTAGAAACAGACTCTTGTGTAGCACTTCTGTGCTCACTGCAGTCCAAGGCAGGTCCACATCGATTCCAAAAAAGACCATTTTGCCCTTCTCCAGCCTCATCCTGATGTCTGTCTTGGGCTGGGGCTCCAATGTCACAGCTGTATGTGAGTGACATTGGGTGAATGGCTCGGTGGGAGGGGATGGGATAGACAAGTTAACTTTCGCCTGGAAATGTTTCCTGGTTTGACATACCACATGAACGCTAATGACGATCCAGACAATAGAGTGGAGTGTGGTGAGAAGGAACAGGGAGGAACTCTTTCGGCAGCAGAATGGAATTGCTGGATTAAAGTGGTCGTGTAGCTCCCCATTCAGTTGTCTCAAATGTCTGGGATGTCAGACAGTCCCAGAGAAAATCCATAGTTCAGAGCCTGTATATGACTTGGTGTGCGTGTGTCTTCTGGGCTGGGTATGATAGTCGAGGAAAATAAAAGGACTGAAGATGAAGCTTAAGAAGGCATTGGATACCAAGTTATTCAACAGCACAAAAAGAGTCTTTATTGTGGAATGGTAATCTTTGCTTTTTTTTCTTTTCTTTTTTTTTTTTTTTTTTAGCAAGGCTTAAGAGAAAGGAAAGTACCACCTTTGAAAACCTTAAGAAATTAAAATAGAAGCCAGATCTGGTATTTCAGTCTTTTCAGAAAGTGACAACTTGCAGACATTATTGGGCTTCTGCACAATAGATGAGTCAGTGAAGTCTGTAAGGCTGAAGAGGCTGTAGACCACCAGGGAATCCATGGTTGGTGCATAATCTGCTGAAAGAGCTGGGAACCTTAGGGAAAGGTTAGAGAGGCATGGCAGCTTTCCCTCTCCCAAACAAATGTGTCAAGTTGGAAAGAGGTATGAAAAACTGGACTACAAACTGCAGTCAGGAACGCAGTTTCTCTAGGAGCTTTCTTAATTCTTCCGTGAGAGTTGGGCTAGAACTTAATCTCAAGATGCTGAGTGTTTTTTGAAATGCCCTGGCTAGTACTCATAAAGGTGCAGATTTTCTTGTTCAGAATGTGTCACCCAGTTTAAAAAAGTCTGTCTGTGTCCTGATAGCTGTATGATAAAATGTTACATATTGTGAAGCCGCACCAAGCTTGTGTGGATGGTAAGTCACTTCTGGGTTTCCCAAACTAAATGCTATTCACAGTCACATTTTTCTTCAGTCTTAGTACTAACAGTTCCATCTTCCAAGGTCAGCTTCAGTATTTAAAAAANGTTCTAGAGACCAAGTTGTACTTTCCTAAATTATGTATCATTCTGTGACAGTAACACGACGTGAAGATGAGAAATTGGGCAGTGAGCTTCCTTCTCTGTTAGATCTTGGATACAAGCTTCCTCTCCCTTGTACTTGCATCCATTGTAGCATTAGCATATGCCATTACCTTTAGGTCTGATTGGCATGTGGTTTTTATTTTACCTGACCATTATTTTTCCGTAGGTAAGCTACTGTCTTGTAGGAGTGCAGCAAGTAGTCATTTGGTGTTTGTTCTTGGATATGTAAGCCAACACTTACTTCCTCTCGCCTGCTAGAACTCTGTTGCTGTCTAGTTCTCAAAGAGAAGCACGGTGGCTTTGACAGGTGTTAAATTGGCAACGCATTTTGTTGGACTACTCAGAACCATCTGTGTGTTCCTCAGTACCTGTCTGTACAAATCTTCAGTATTATCTTTGGTGCCCTTTCATTGTAAGCATGAAAAGCAGTGAATGGGCTAGTCAGGCAGATAGCCAGCTATTAAGTGTTTGTGGTAACATTTGTCAACGAGCTGGCAAATGGTAGCATATTGCTATGGACTGAGTCCTTCTATGTGTTACTTGCTTTTGGGGCTTGCCAGACAAAAAGAATAACAGTGAACACGGATGATGTTTCAAGGTAAATGCCTTGCTCTTCTGCTGGCAAATTTAGCAATGCTGATAGGATCAGCACCAGCACTGCTATTCGATATTTTTCTTCAAAACATTTCCTGATGCCATTACCCTTTAGCATGGTGATAAATTTTTCATGCAGTTATCGGAAACTAGTATACAAAATTCTAAATGCCAGGATCAGTTCTTCTGTAACTGATAAAGCTGCTCGTGGAGCAAAACGCAGAAGCTGTGAGCTCTCAGTCTTGGCTTATGCCTAAAAGTAATGACAGTTTTATCCTTTTAAACCTTTGAGGATTTCGCGTGTAATTATCTAACCCAAATCTTGTTCGAACTCATAGTTCTGTTAAGTGCCAGCGAGGTATCTGATTGAAAGTGGTCAGGCACTCTATTTTACATATGTCAGAAGGCTTTCATAAAACGAAGCAAAATCCATAATCATGGCTGCAAATAGCTGTCTTTGTGTGCTACTTCTCCAGAAAAGTTTGAGGGCTTTTTAGAACATTTGTATATCGGATTAAGTGTCACAATACAATATTTAATTTAACAATAGAGTTACCACTTATTCTCTTGAAAAATGCTGGCAATCAGCCTTAAGAAGATTCAGGCTTTCTTGGTGTTGTATTAGTGTATATGTCTGTTTCTGCTGGCATTTCAGTTCAGATAAATACTGTTAGAAGAGAACATCTTAAAATTAGGAAGTACTGACTAGCCAGGCACCATAAAACTGGATGGCCTTGCTCAGGGGATAAAGGGGACTCTGGCAGCATGTGAAGCAGTGTCCTGTATCAAGAGGCTGTTCTGCAAGGGCTCTAAGCGCTTTGCAAGAGGTAGCCAGGTCGTGCTTCTCAGGTTTTTAACCCAGTGGAGCTTGCGTCATTGTAATGATAACCGAAGTCTTGCACCACTGAATTTATTTGTCTAATGGATGTTGATGAATGATGAAGAATCAGATCACTGAGCAAGAGGCAGACAGAGAAAGTGAAGTGTGTGTAGGTATGCTATAAAAAAGGGAGGGAGGGTGTGGCAGAAGTCAAAGGCCCGGCAGAAAATGTGTCAGAGGACACACATGTGTCACCTTTTGCTTGTAAACAGCTGGTGAAGTTTGGCTTCCTGTAGAATTGGGATCTACTTCCTTTACTAGGCTCAGTGGAATAACCCCCTGCCCTTCCCACCGTGCTACCTTCCCTTTTCTCCTGTACGCTTGCTTTCTTCCCTCTTCTGTGTCAGTATTGCTCTACTGTCCCTCCGTGACTAGGGACGGCAAGGTATGTCTGCTTTGCACCTTCGTATGTGCTGGTTGCCCAGCTAAGCAGGTGATTGCTATGTTCCTGCTGCAGCCTTTCCCTTAGTGGAGATGACAGACACTGTGGGTGTCTTTGCTATTCTCTGCCAGTTTTTTTATAAAACTTGTAGCAACTTGGTATCTTTGGACAACTTCAGTGAAATTTGGTAAAGGGGATATTAAGGGTCTTCACTGAGATCAAAAGGTACCAGGCGGGAGGAATGGACTCAGACTGCCAAACAGTGAGGTCACACATACCTTATTTCCTTAGGAAACCAGACTGGAAAAAAAGCATTCACAGGGATGGACAGTAAGAGGAACCAGGCCGGCAGAGGAAAAGGGAGGCAAGGATCTATAACTGGAAAAGTTAAGACTGGAGTCAACAAAGGATGGAAGAATTAACAAAAATTTGCATTTCTAAAATACAGGGAAAATTTCACGATCAGGTAGCAAGAGGATAGTACTTCTTTAAAACTCAAGTGTGGGTTGTAACAGGTATTTATCACCCTAGTAAGCAGGTTGGGGCTACCTGGGTGTGGGTATCTCCCAAGACATGTATACAAGAACTAACTTGTTAAACCTGTCAGCCTACTGTTTTAGTAGCAATATCACAGGAATGCTGTTTCTTTGAAAAGGGTGCACAAAGGGCAAACAAGTTACTTGATTTCTAGAATGTAAGTTAAGAGGGATGGTTGAGGGAAATGGTAAAACTTGCTGCTCTTTCATGTTCTTCCTCCAAAGAAAACATCTTAAATAAAATATTGGATCTGCCTAGTGGGAGTGTGGCTCCACAGACAATTATCTGCGTCATTTTGTTGTTTCCCTGACATTAATATTTTGCAATTCGCATAGTTTCCTACCACAACGTTTTGTAAAGGGGATGAGTAGATAAAGGGACCGTGGTGGCAGATGAATTTCTGTATGACCAGACAGTTTGGACGTGCCTTCTGGGTAGATCTACCTGAATGTTATCGTCGTGTTATATAATAACTTAAACCCCAAATCACTTATAAGATCAGTTCTGAACTGTGAAACTATCTGGTGCAGGGCAGTCCAATATGTTAATAGGTTGGCCAGAGAGGCCATGGAGTCTCCATCCTTGGAAGTTTTTGAGACCTGACCAGGCAAAACCCTGAGTAACTTGGTCTGAAATCAATATTGACTGTGATTTGAGCAGGAGGTTGGACTAGAGACCTCCTGAGGTCCCTTTCAACCTGAATTGTTGAGAGACCTGTAAGTCTGTGTGTTATTTTCTTGCAGTTGTCACATTTATTTAAAACTTGAAGCTGCCAATGATACAAAACATCAGATGTTCTTGAACATTTGGCAGCTTCGACTCAGTGATTTTTGTGACTCTGAATTTCTGGAAACTTGCACCGCCTAACAAAATACACAGGAGTCCTCAAATTAGAGCCATGGGGTAGCTCTACCACTGAAGCAGTAGTTACTGTAAACTCAGTGGGTAGTCTTTTGTCCATGGTAATGTAAAGGTGCTAGCTTTTGTGATTCCAGATAGTAAATTATTGACGTAAATTGAATGGTTCAGAATCTGACCAGAAAGGAAAAATCCAAAACATACCTCAACACTTCTCATTTTTAACCACATTCTAGCTTGGGAAAAGTTGTCCTATTATTTTTTGAGGGTGATGTTGACAATACTACCATCCTGGTAGTATACCTACCTACTGGCCTGCTTTCAGAAATGAGAGGAAATTTAACATATGCTTCTGACCTTGACAGAGGCCGTTGTGCGCCCATCCCTGGGGTGGCAGTGCAGAGTGCCCAGTCTGCCGTGTCAGATCGTCTCTGCTGGCATTTCCTGCAGCTTTTAGTCATTCTGAAACAGTCTTCAAATATCTTTTATCAGGTGGCATAATACAAATTAACTGCAGTGTAGATGCACCAGCTCACAAACCTGAATCACAAACCTATTTACCGATGACTGCACTTCAAATTATGTTTTCAAATTATTTGAATTGATGTTTTCTTTTTGTGCAAACAAAATATCCTAGTCTCATCTATCAGGGGAAGAGGAGAATATGATTGGAATAGAATTTGTTTGTGGGTGGAGAATTATGTCTTTCATACATACCCTGGTTTTCGATGAAGAAATAAATGCTGGCATTTCACTTCCCATTATGAATATTGATCAAAACATCGACTGTTACTGTTTTGTATTATATTCTTGAGAACATACATTTCTTGGCTCCTTAAAATTAGGTTTGGGGTTTTTTTTTCTTGTGTGGCCTTATGGAGAACACCCTTCTTCCAAACAGGTGTAAGTACAATAATGCAAAATCAGCTTGAGAGAAAGGCAGTAATGCATACAAATATATTGCATGTAGAACACCTATCCCAAATTCTGATTACAGTCTCACAGTCATGAATAAACAAACTCTTGCAATGACTCCCAGCTAATGTTACCCTGACAACAGTATATATAACAAAATTCAGTAATCACTGCCAACAAAGCCCCCAGTACAGCTAATGCTTCTGTTTGCCAGGATGAAATACTTTCATTAAGTATTAAATCAACTCCAAATCATAAGTCCTGCTTTACTGATTAGTTTTGATCCTAATATGAAAAGTGTAATTATTCATTCCAGTATATGCAGAGAAGTTTGCTTTGAGTTCTCTATTGATAAAATAGTGACATGTAAAAGGAGAAGCTGGAGCTTTTTACCAGTTATATAGTGGTGGGTATATCACTTGGCATCATTCTGGCAAGCACAGAAAACACAGCTCTCTGATACTTTTTGGTGCAAGTTTCTGCTTGCTCAACTTTGCCAGTTCTGTGCATGCTACTGATCTGGATGTTAGGGGGTTGAGGAACAGCAGCCTCCTGGGGGAGCAGGTAAGCAAATTGGAAATATTTTTTTTTATTTAACTTCCTAAGAGGTAAAAATTGTGCAATCCAGTACTTAAAAGCAGCAGGTCACATCGTGGTGTAAACAGGGTTCTACTCCAAAATGCCAATGAAGTAAATATCAGTTTAAATGACTTACTGGTCACTCCTCTGAGCTCTGATCTGCTGCGTAACCTCTGTTGTAGTCTCAGTGATGATGAGATTCTGTGGATATTAGGTTTTATTTTCAAATTTTACTTACTTTTAAGGAATCTTAGATGCCTTGACAAAGACTTGAATTTTTCCATTTCAGGGGAGGTCCTATCCAATTTAAAATTTTTCTGTACATTCAAATATTCATGTTTGGTGCTTAGCTTTCCAAGAGAGAGGCCACTGAAGTTGCAGTGTTTCTGAACACCAACACCTGCTAAATACTAAAAGCTAACATTAGTTAAGGGCACAAATAGCTTGTAAAAATAGTAACTTCCTTTTAGGAGGGAATACTTTTTTCATTTACGTGTATTAAACTAATTCATTTTAATATGTAGTACTTCAGTTGACCAACTGAGGTGGAAAAAGCAGGACCAACCTAGGACTCTTGCAGGTTTTGAATCAAAATGGTGGTAAAGAGAATGAGGTCTGCTAATCCTTCCTTCTTGAAGGATACAATTCCTGGAAAGACAGCATTATTGCCCTTCTCTGCAGACACTGTTTCTTCTGTTTACTCAAATTTAAGTACATGCTCTGCTTGATACGTAATATTTATTATCTTATTTTAAAAGATAATTGAATTCACTTGCTTTAATATAACTTAATGCATTTCTAAACTGAATCCCAATTTTAGCCAGGTGAAGTTTGATGCACTTCAAAGCAAGGAAAACTGTAGACAAAATAATAAAATATTTTGTCATCAGTTGACAAAACAAGAAAAATGTAAGAAATAAGGGGGTTTTTTGAGTGTGCAAGACAGCTTAAACTTGTGTAGGTTTTTGTCTTCCTGCTTTGAAAGTTGCTTGTGATCAGTTTACAGCAGCAGGGTTTTTTACAAATACTTAAACCAATTATTTTGGTATTCTGTTTACTGAGTAGAATTATTGCTAAAATTGGTTATTTCTTTAAAAAAAAAATATTATTGGATTAGTATCCCCCAGAAGTAAAATTACTGCATTTCATTCCCTCCCCCCCCTCCATGAATTTTAATAACAGAAGCTGGTGTTCTGCAAAATTAGTCTAATGACCTGCATTCTGTAGTAGCGATCCATAACTTGATAATGGAACTTTCATATTTATTTCTTATCTGTAGTTGTGTTTTTGTCAGTCTGTCCTGATTTGACGGGAAGGGAAGGAGGCAAGAGCACCTTGCAAAAAAATTGATATCTATCACAGCCATCGGCAGTGGTATTTACTTGTATAGATGTCTGATTGGACTGTTATAGGTCTCTAACTTGTTTGAGTTGGTGTTGCTGGGTAAGTTTGTTAGAAACAGTTTGGGGTTTGGGGATGATAGTCTCAGTGGCCTTGTGGTGGGGGAGACCGTGATAGGCATTTCTGCCCAGCTGAAATGGGGAATCTAGCAGAAAATCTGGTAGAGTCTGGTTCTTAAATTTCATACATTGGATAGACAAGAAATACCCAGTGAAAGGGGTATTGCTTGTGGAGGAAACCTTTTCAATAACACCTCTCCTAAGTACAAAGAAGCAGCATGGCTATTCCTCAGTGCAGCTATTTCTTCATTTTATTAGCTGTTACATGAATTTTTGCTGAGAGGTTTTCAGGCTTTCTTGGTTAGACTTCATACTGAAGTCTGTAATCTCTAGTTCAGACTTCTGTATCTTCTGTGTGTTTGTAAGGTTTGGTTTGTTTGTGTTAGCATCTGAAATACATCGTCAAGGCGGTGACCCCTCTTGTAGGAATTCTGTTTGGCTTATAACTCATTAGCTTAATCATAATGTAAGGTGAGCTAAAACGGGAGTCTGGGCTGCATTACAAGTAGTAGTTCTGTGATGTTTTATTCAGTTGCAAATGGGAAAAATACACGTGTTTAAAAACTTCGGTCTTTTTAGTCTAATAATGTTTGTGATGAGGTGAAGAAGAGCAATCTTTTTTGTGCTTAGTTAGAAGTGTAAACTGCTGCGTTGTAGTCACCATACTTGCTCTTATGCAGTTCAGCTTGCACCACTGTTTTTCCTTTGTTTTTCTTTGTAATCAGAGTAGTGAATTGTAACAGAAGTTGTATCTAAACAGTAATCCTCATCCTGTGATATGCTAGAAATAAATAAAATATTCTGAATGGGAACTGGAGAGGAGAAAATTGATGGGATCTGCAGGTACAGTGGAATTTATCAACCAGGTGTTTTGAGAAATGTCTTGAATCCAGTGGGACCACCATAACAAAGTAAGTGTAGGTTAGTTAATTGCTCGATATCTTTTAGGCTGCAGCCCTTCAATACTTGGTCTAATTGCGATCTGGTGAACGTTGCTTAACAGAAAAGATAGTTCAAAGTAAAAATCTTAAATTAGCCGCAGACCTTGTAGAAAATTATTTCATTGCTATTGAGTAGAGACAGCTATCTCTTGAGAGTGGGTTGTTAAAACTTTAGCTGGTACTAGCTGAAATAATAAAAAGTAAAGCTGAACTCTGCTTAAGAGGAGAATTATTCTGGTGGCTGGAGGACAGGACTGATTTTCTCTAGGGTTTACCAGTAATGAATCAGCTCTCTCCTTTTCACATGGTCCTTCACTGACTCACAAAACCCTAAAGGGGGCAGGGGGGGGGAATCCTGCAAGACTACTTTGCTCTTTACTTGCTGGCAGTAAGGCAGAACCAATCATAAGACTGAACTTTTTTAAAAATTCTAAGTGTTAATTAAATAGTGTAATTAATATTTTTTCCTTCTATAGTTCTAATAGTAGTTGAAAAACTACTATTGGACTGGGTATGTAATGAGTACTTTTGACCTCTGGTTTATGGATTATTTTGGCTTGCAATATTTGTCTTCATAATTGAATTTTTTTTTCCCCTTAAACAGCAAGGCCATTTACAAAATTGGTAAAGGAAATGCAACTCCATCGAGATGACTTTGAAATCATAAAAGTGATTGGAAGAGGTGCATTTGGTGAGGTAAGACATTTTTACTCTCAGTTGTAGTAATGTAACTTTCATCGTTTGTGCATCTGATTTCTTGCTACAGGCGACCTGTACTTGTCCTAAAGACAAAAGATTCACACAGATGTGTTAAAATACTTCCAAATGTGGGATGTAGCTAGGTACTAGTGAAAAGTCCCTTTGAATCAGGGTATTTAGTGTCCAGTTCTGCCATTTCTGTGAGTGGCTCATTGTGGCTTCAGTGTGGCAAAACAAGTGTCTCTTCAATGTGTGTATGAACAGGGTGGTCCCACCTAGCAGCTGCACAGCTGAATTTGGGATCTCTTCTCCCACTTGCCATATGTACTCCTCTGTGCTGCTGTAATTTAACACAGAACTGGGCTGCTTCTAGGGTAGGAACGCGGAGGCTGCTCCACCCATCTGCCTGTCTCTGTAGCAATCTGGTAATGCAGAAAGACGCATTTGGCTGCCTCAAAGGCTGTTCCCTGTCATCTTTGAAGATCAAAGGCTGCTGGATCTGTTTTTTGGACAGCAAGTTGAATCATGCTGGGATGATAGGAACGCCTTGTGTTTTGAGGACTCGCCAGTCCCAGGACCCTGGACTGAAGCTTTACTTCTTAATATGCTTGATGAAAGTCTCATCAGTCACGGAAGTCTGATAGGGCTTGCCACTGGCAAAAGCATTCAGGAGCATGTCCCCTTCAGTAGGCATAGGATACTTGAGACTTCTGGAGAACCTCAAAGACAACCCTTTCAGCATTTAACTACGTGTAACTAAATCCATAGCTGTCAGCAAAAGCGGTTATTAACTAGAGAATTTCTAGAAGTAAAAAACCCCTTAGATTTCTTTCAGGAAGTTTCTTTTAAGTAGTGCCACACTAAAGTCAAATGTAGCCATTAGCGGCTCATTTCAGCCCATTAGCACTTGGTTACAACTCCTGCTGCCGGTGGCTAAGGCTAGGCTTCCTTATCTTCATCTCGTGTTGCCTCTACAGAGACCAGGGCCATGCTCCGTGCAGGACTTTCCTTCCCAGCACGGTGTGCCCTGGGCGGTCAAACTCTTTCACATAGGGTTTGGTTATGGGAGAGAGGTATCACAGGCAGACCAGAAACTTTAACTAGAAAATTGCCAGGACCCTACCCGACCTAGGTTCAGAAAGCAGTGAGGTTTCTGTGTGCGTGTGCACTTGGTAGTGGGTGAAGTAATAGCTTCCAATCCACATAATTTTTAGGTACTTCAGAGACTGCTTTTGAGGAAAGTGGACACCTAAGACAAAAATTAGTGTTTCAAGAACACCTCTTCATCTGTACCATCATCTAATGATGTCATGGGGTAACATGTAGTTCACATGTGATCATTGTGAGCATAGCAGCTGCTGAAGGAACATGAGCATTTTAAGTAAAATGTCCAGATAAATAGTAACATCTTGACCTGTAAGACAAAAGTTCACTTTCTAGTGGATGTTGAACTTGATGAGTTGCAACATTTGTTACAAAAAAGGAAGTGTTATCTCAGGGTAGTGGAAATATTGCGAGAAAATCAGTTGGTTGTTTCACTTGAGTGTTTGTTTTTAGCTGGCGTATATTATTTGAACATGACTTTTAGAGAGAAAAGTTACTGCAAAGAGTTTGGCAGGAAAAAGCAGAAATGGGAAAAAAATTGGTAAGTCTAGGGACGGGCTGAAAGCTACGAATTAAGCCCAGAAAAGAGGACTGAGCAGAGAGGTTTGTGAGTAGATAAAAAGCCTAGAGAACCAAGACAGTAGTAGGTAACTGTCTACCTCTCCGTTAGGGTTTTGATACAAAGCAGTAGCACAGTTTTGAAGAGAGTGCCCCCACTTACTGCAGAATGATTGTGCTATACATGAGCTGGATTTCTTTTGGAGGAAACTGAACCAGAACCTCCATTTCAGGTGTGCACCAAATGTGCTTCTGGCCCAAAGCAGTATGTAAGAATCACTCACTGGGTTTGACTCTCTTAACAGCTTCAAAGGATGTTTGGTCCAGGAGACTAGGCTAGATACAGTCTGAAGCAAAATTGCTGAACCGCGTACAGTATCGATGGGAAGGCTCAGCACAGGCTACTTTCATCTGTTGTTCTGGTCTTGCTGTGCCAAATTACTTGGTATAGCAGCTGTGACCACTGATATCTAAAGAATTTTAGATTAGTGTTTTGGCAGTTTGTCTTTGGTGGGATTAGAAGTATAACTTTAAGGAAGGGCTGTTTTCCGTAGTACTTGCTCTGTTCTTTTTCAAAGAGATGCTCTTCTCCACTTAAGGAATTGACCAACTGGAAATCTCAGCACAACAGCAGATGAAGTATTTATATGAACTTCAAGAGACTTCAGTTTATACTTTCTAGGGGGTTTAGGATGACCTTTCTTAGCTTTGGATCAAGAGTCTTAAGGTGTATAAAAGATAGAAATTCTGGGTGGAAACTTGTATTACTAGTGTTCGGAGTGCCTGAATCAACAATGTCTTTCATATTCTTTCATTTGGAAAAGCATGAAACTTAACTAAAGCAATTCGTACATCTCATCCCCGCAGTGGAAATGAAATTTCACAGACGTTAAGTGAGAAAGTATCTTAATTTCATCCTTCTGTTAGAGCTAAGAGTGCTCACGAAGTCAGTGGTGTTAGTTATCTGTCAATATCACGTTGTCTTGTTCATCTTTTAATTATAAAAATTTTAGTTTATAGTTGTAGCAGCTGGAAACTTTTTGATTGGTTTAAGTTATGCAGGAATCATTGATTTTAAGTTCATTATACTTTAATCCCACTTGCCAGAGAATATTTCATGCTTTTTGCTTATGAATGAATCCTTTGACCCTTGTGTATACTACACTGGTATAACTGCCAAATTTTATAGGCATTATAAAATAGTAATTATATAGAAGTTGACATTTGACATTCCCTAATAAGAAAATAAAATCTAATTTCTTGGGAGGGACTTGTGGCATCTGACCTGTATAAAGCAACACTTCAGAAAACTGAATGGGGGAGCTATGAGTAATTTTTCCATAGTACATTCATACATACATAGGAACTATGTCAGAAATTAGTTGATGGGATTCTTGTGGTTATAAGGTTATTCATTAGTTTTTGTAAAACCCAACCTAAACACAACTATCTGCTAGAAATAAATTTTAAAAATACCTATAAAATATTTGTTAGAATGCATAAAGAAATTAATCAGAATTAAACTAAACATATTCCTATTAGAATTAAGTAGTTTAAATGAAATGCTGAACAGCTAAACAAGCCAGACTTCAAAGAGGATGAAAACTACATTTCATTCTTCTCAGTTCAGTAGCTGGACTTTTTGGAGAATGCCAGGGGCTTTAGACTTACCAAAGAACTCTTGGATAAATCTTGGATAAATCAGTAGCTTTGAAGAAAGATAGCTTAAACAAAATAAAGGCATGATATTAGTTAGGATCAGTGGTCAATTTTTGCCATGCAACATGTAAGCCAAGGAAACATGATCTTTGACTGGAGAGAGGATTGAGACTACATGTGAGCTTGTCCTTGTGAACACAACTGCAAAATCAGTATCTAATTTAAGGCAGGTTGATATAATCACCAGTACGTATCTTTACTGGCATGTCAGTGCCTTTTTCTTTCTCCTTTTCAAACCAGCAGAACTCAACCTGGTTCTTTACACTTTTTCCTGCAATATGAGAACAAAACCCAACTGGTAATCCAAAACCACTTGAGTGAAAGTTCTTACAGCACGGGAGATCTGAGAAAGCAAGAGAAAAAATGTTTCTTAAAGTTCTCATTATTATGCTAGGACAGAAATAGCCTAGCTCAGAACCTGGAGATGTCTTCTCTAGCCACCTGCCAAAACACGCAGTTCTCCTTTGCTCATAAATTAAGCCAGCTACTTCGCATGCAGGGTAAACTGAATGTCCTTTACAGCAACGTTTAAGGCTCTGACTCCTGGAGTCACTGGCTTGCAAACATAATTTAATTTTTTCATAAGTTTCATAGTTGTGAAGAAAAGTTTGAAATGTTCTTTGAGTGCATGACAGTGAGAATAGCATATAATTTGAAATGCTTGCTGTAAGAAGGATAAACTACTCGTGGCTCTTCCCCATCTCCTAGGGTGTATTTGCCTGGGTGTATACCCAGCTGGGTGGAATATTTTTGTGAGTGCCCCAGTGTTACTTTCAGTCTTTCTTTTTTGCAGGTCATATAGGCAGATAGCTCATGTGCAGAGGGGCAACCTCCATGAGGAATAAAACTAATAATAATTAAAAAGCCCCCTGAAATAAAATCAGAACTAAAATGGTTTTCTGTAATCTTAATTCTGGTTTCTATAATAAAATTAATGTGGAAGCCTGTCTTTGTAGACAAGAATGAGTATGTTGTGTAGGGTGAAGTTTTTCGTTAACTAGTGAAAATACACATTCTTTAGGAGAAGATTTAAAGAATATGAGCATAGAATGGAGAACTCCAGCTTTTAGACCTTTAAAAAACCACACCAGAACAAAAAACCCAAACCCACCTGTGGTTTGAAGTTTGCATGTGCCTGACTACTCCTTCCATCTAGAAATACTGTGGACCATTATTTGAAAGAAAATAATGTCCTGAGAACCTGTGCTTGGTGGGATTGTGCCTACCTGAGAAACTTAGGCCAGCCTAAGAAGTGCCTTCTGTGTGCTTGGTGTTTGCCTCTGCATGCCAAGGGAACTGGGACTACTAGTGCTACAGTATGGTGAGAAGGACAGGAGGAGAATCCAGTATATGGGGACTGTCTAGCTCTAAATACTTGCACTTGTTCCTTTGCAAGCTTCATCTGACCCTTAGTAATGTACTTGTAAGTCTTGAAGATCACTTTTCCTCATTTTGTGTAAAGGCCCATTTAGGCATGCTGCTGTAGATCAACGCATTTCAGCGAAGAGCAGTTGTTGAAGGAAGAACCGTGTCAAGATGTACCTTGCTTGAGAACTTGGATTGTATAATGTGGCTGACATCTCCTGGAAATTTGGCAGCATGGGACTGAAACAATTGTTTTCCTTCCCTTGTTTGTTAGCAAGGATTTCTTGAATGAGCAACACTTACTGTGGTTGCAGCGGAAGGGTGGAACTGCTTGGTCTTGCTTAGCACAAAAATAACTAAAACTCTTAATGTGCCCCACCTAAGTATTATTGCTCTGGATGGATTAGAAATACCTTTTCATATAAATGCTGTTGTGTATGGACTTGATCAGTGCAGTGTTTAGTAATAGGACATGTCACCTCGACTCAGGATGATTAGTCAGAGTCTTAGCTGAAATCAACAGACGTAAAAATCTGTTTCCAGAAGAAAGTAAATAGCGGTTGAGAGAACAAGGCTGATCCCCTGTGTACCACGGGTTTCTGATAAATTATGTGGTTCCTAATGAGAGAGATACTGGCTAAGGGTGCAGTGAGACTCAAAGCGAATATGCAAAACCTAAGCTTCCTGCAGACAGTCATGCCTGGCAATGCAACGCAGAGCTGTTTGTGCCTTCTCCACCTCGTAATTGCAGCTGTAGGGTACTGAGTTTAAGGTTTTTATGTACTTCTAGAAATTAACCTGGGGCACAGTGAGCCTACAGCCTGCAATTAAGGCTGTCTCACCTATTCAGAAGCTTTGGTGATTGGTATTAGGTACCCAGCAGGGACTGTGCCTTCCTACATTGTAGATTAACAGAATTCCTAAGTATTGCACACAGCGTATGACACCTTTCATCCAGTTATTCAAAGAGTCAAAGCACTCACAACACGATGCAGAAGAAATATTTAATTAGCTTTGCTTTTCCACAGTCTGCTCTTCACAAAAAAATTATCAAAGCAAGCTATTTTCTGCTGTGGAAATGGATGAAGAAAGAAGCTGCTTTGTTTTGAAAATGCTTCAAAAGAGCGGGTTGCTATCTTAGTCCTCCCCAGCTCGGTGTCTGTTTGTGTGGCAGCACCAAGTTACTATGGTGACAGGCAGGTCGCAAGGAGCTGGAGAGACACAGTTCATTGTCGTGCCGCTGCCAGACCAGCCATTTGTCTCTGCAATCCCCCCGACTGCTGGGGAAGAGCTTAGGTGTTATTCGGGGCCTTTATTCTTCTTTTGCAGAACCTTTCTGGCTGGCACGTGTAAGTGATTTCTTATTTGCATGACATGAAGATCCACACCGTGTGTTCAAAGAAATGATTTTGCTTTGGAAATGTGCACCGTGGCATATGAACCCTACCAAAAGACACTCTGTTTGCTCATTTTAGATGTAAAAGACATTAAAAAACTGACAGAGCAGTCCAGACCAGTTTTTCTCAAAGATGCAGTATTAAAACTGTTAACTAATGAGCTATATGTCAAAGACTTTTCATATCCAAGAGTACTGGGAGGATAAAGCAGTTCCTGCAGTGTTTTTTCAGTAGCTAGTGTCCCACGCATCGATAGCATGAGACAGAAATAGAGTAAAAGTGGCATACACAAGCTTAAACTGAGGGAAATGACTGTAATATTCATTAGGAATCTGATAATAAGACATTACGGATAAATTGTTTACATCTGAAATGACATTTTGTCTCTTCTTCCAGTTGAAAGGCTTGTCTAAAATCCCTGCTCAAATGTCTAAAACCATTCCAAGTTCCTGCCAAAGGTTAATTCATGGTAATTTTACACGGTTTTATCCATGTAATTTTATTGCCCATTAGCCTAAGCAGATCTTTTATCTTTTATCATCCTTATTACTGATGTCGTTCCTTCCAATTTTATTTGTGGGTAGCAATCATATCCACTTTTTGACTTTTTTTTTTTATTCTCACGGTAGTATGAGAGGCTCTTTAGTTCCTTCATCACCTCAACAGTCCTCTTTCACACCTACTCCAGATAAAGTTTATTTCTCTGGGGTGCGGCTGTGTGTGGAGTTTCCAGTAGTTTGTATTTCTACAAGGCAGTAATGTTTACCCCTCCCTAGTGGTGCGTATCTGTCTATGAATTCCAGCGTTTGCCTTTTTCTTAACTACCTGTCATTATAAGCTGATCGCATGAGGATTATCACCTATATGTTGTTGGTGGTGTTCTTTTCAGCTGAGAACTCTTTGCATTTGAATTTCCCCTTATCCCTGAAAGTCCAGTCCTTGAGGATAAGTTTTACCTGAAAGTTTAACATGCCACGAGCATGAGTAGTGTGTTAGGTGGCTTTTTTATCTTTGCTCTGAAACGAATACCAGCATGGTTTCCAAGAACTTGAACATCAAAGAATTTATAAACTTTCCAGTAGAGAGTCTTTTTGTTAACTATCTCAATTGTTTTCTGGAAATCCAGTCTTGCACTTTGATGATTTCTGCACTTTCTTACGCCATGCTTATCGTTTACATAAGAAAAATTTGTAACTTGATCCTGCTTACTGATGTTGGTCATGTCACTCAAAGGGCAGAGTACAGTGGTGGGAAGTTCTGTCATGTTTGTAGAGGCTGATTTGGCTCAGATTCCCACCCTGTAGATTTCGTCGGGGTATGAGGAAAGGTGGAACTTGGCCTAGGCTGGCTTTGCACATTGCAACCTAAATGTCAATATGAAGTGGCTTTTGAAGATGAAAGTGCAGCAAAATACTTCTGTAAAACAATTCAAGAAGCAAAATACTAGCTCTTGCCAAAGTCTAAAAATGTTATTTTAGCTATATTGGTTCTGGTTTTATTTTATTGCAGTACAAGTGAAACAGAGCTTTGAGGCAAAAAGTACTGGAAGAAAATGGATGGCAGAAGTAATACAAATCTGATAGGGTGTTGTGGCCTTTAGTTACCACAGCTGGCTCTCACTTATGCTTTAGCCCCAGTTCTCATACATTTTTTTGACATAAATATGTCTTAAGTTGGTGGAAGTGTAGGCACACATTAGGCTTCCTGAGGTCCCTGAGGAAACATACTTGATCTTTACTGCAGTGTCCCTGTTGCTGTGAATCTTGAGCATGACAAGTCACAGTGACAGTAATCAAATCAGCTGGTGACAGCTTAGACCCATAGGGGCTTGCCTGGAAGGGGGGCTGCAGTGGTGGGGGCACCCCTGCATCTGGAATTTTTCCTCATCAGTGTTCTAAGACTTGGTAAAATAGAATCACTTAAATCTCTCTACTACACCACTCTTTAATTGTTGAGTATTCGGAACCCTCGATTCTCCATTCCAACCTAGCATAATGAGATGCAAGTTGGGTAAGTTTTCATTTTCTTAATTTGACACAGGTATCAAAGAGAGTTGGTCTGGGTCAAAGGTGTGTGGATTAGTTAGCCCACATCCCATCCCTTTGGCCAGGTAGAGCGGTGTAGGAAAAGTCCAAGGCCAGAGCAGAGCTGAACCCTCCCAGCTGCCAGCAGCTGAGGGGTCAGGGACTCCCTAACCACACCTGTAACTCTGTGGTCAGTAGTCTCCGAGACTTCTGTTACATGTATTACTCAGATATTAAGCATGTACTTAAATACTTTCTGAATACTTAGGTGTCCACAGCAGCCTGTGGCTGAGTTCCAAAACTGTTGTGTGACAATAATACTTCCTTAATCTTGCTACCTTTTTATTTCCTTTGATGCTTTTCAATTTCTGTGTTATAAGAAACAGCAAATAATTGTTCTCTGTTCATCTTCTCCGCAACATTCGTGGTTTTGTATGCCTATCACAGCTGTTATCTCTTCCAGGCCTGGAATATTTTAGGTTATTAAATCATCTTCTTCAGAAGCTGTTTTATACCTCTGCTTGTGCCTTTTTTTCCTTTTATTATCCTTGGCATACTTTTTTTTTTAACTTCTATTACAGTGTAAATTCTAATAGACTTGGAAATGAAGAGTGTGCATCAAAATTAAATCCTGATCTTTTACAGTCTGTGCATAACATGAGCACTTGTTTGGCCAGTAGACTTTTAAGCTTTGAAGATACAAGCAATGCTTTTGTTCTTGAAGTAGGCATTTGCAGCAGTGTACAAATCTGCGTCCTTTGGAATACCTCTGAACACCGAGTATTTTTTCTTACATTAGTAGATGTGGTGGATTGGTATGTAGTATAGGAGCCATCGTATTTAAAACCTGACATCTTGCATAGTTAGCACAATTGCAATATAAAAGGTTTCTGTTTGATCTCGCAGAGTGGTCAGTGTGGTTATTGTAATTGAATTTGAAGTATGCCAGAGAAAGATGAATTAATACAAAAGTAAGAAAAAACAACTACACTGCAGCATCTCAGAAGCAGCCAAAGCATTATATGACGAATGTAAACTTAGAAATACTGCCACCTGATGAAGAAAGTAAAAGAAAGCTAACTTTAGGAAATGCTAAGGTGTTTTATGGAACAAAGGGTGTCGGATTTTTTGCAGTATTGCAACAATATTCTTGCTTATAAAGTACTAAGTTTGTCAAGGCATAATTTAGTTTGTGCTTCCCTGGTTCAGTTCAGACATCAATGAGGTTTGGGTTTTGCATTTCTGTTTGTTTTCCTAAAGAAAAAAAAGAATTCGAATGATTAGAAGGGGTTGAGGAGTCACGTCTAGTCAGGCCAAAGTTCTGTTACTTCTGCAAGGCATCTTCTGCACCTTTCAGGTTTCTTTTCAGAGATAAAATTCTTGGGGAATTACCTATTTTACTGTATGGTTACATGAATTTTTCTGCTGGCACAAGAAGCTGTCCCACTATCCCACTTAAAACTAAAGCAGCAGTGTGTTTTCTGGTGCCATAAATTGGTAATCAAAATATGAGTCAACTTTCCTTCTATTCATCCCACTTTTTCTTCCACAGAAGACAATTCCCTTCCTCCAGAAAGTTTAAATTGGGCTTTTTTTTAAGTAGTCCTTTCAGTTGAAAATAAATAGCACTAATATAGGTAGCAGCTGGGGAATTGCTAAATAGGTCCTGCAGATTTGCCTTCCTTTTTCTCTTTTTTTTTTTTTCTTTTGTCCAGGCCTGTTCTCATTCACCACTTTCTGTTCTAACGTTTGCACAGCTCCTCAGCTGTGCGGTCCTGTGCAATGGCAGGCATGACATCCCTCCTCAGCAGTTGAGCACGCTTCAAACTTCCGTCGGCCTGCAGTGCTTTCAGACAGTGATGGCCTTAGATAAAGTGCAGTAGATGCATATCTGGGTTCTGCTTTGTGCACTGTATTTGTACTTAAATGGCTGAGGAGTTCCAGTGTTGTGGTGTAATGAAACCTGAATGTTGCTACTTCAGAGCTCGAAGAGCTATGCTTGCCAGTTGCTTCTGCCCCAGAGCTTTTGTTTGTCTGCAGCAGGTAATCATGCTCAGTTTGGTCTGTCCCTTCAGTGGAGATGGGGGTATTTCCTGAGTCATCATGTTCTGTGTGGAACAGAGTTCAAAACGTATAGCAGGTAATGTCAGCATCTTCCAGTTTCCCAAAGCTTTTAATGTGCAGTTTGACTTACAGTGTGCCTTCAGCTGTATCAGGCAAATAATTCAATTAAGTGTATGCAGAGAGGTTGTTACAATGGCTTTTAACTGCAAGGCCGCGAGGAGGACGGGAACAAAGCTAAATGTTTTAGGCCATTAGTCAAGGTTAGTGTTGAACAGTTTCGTATGTCCCAAAGAACCTCATGTGTTCAGACGAGACGTTCTCAGTTCTCATCTTACTCATTCTTTCCCCGCAGCACGAGCAGTGTCTGCGGGAGGTGTTTGTAGGCCAGGAGACATTGGGATGTAATGTAGCTGTGGATGTTCTACGTAGCTTACAGAAGCTGCTTCTTCATGCTGTGTCTTTCCCAGCTGCGTTTAGGGCCAGATTCCCATGTCTTTCCTGTGACAGGTACCTGTTAGTCCTTTTCTTAAGATATGTTTCCATTACATGACTGTGTGCAGGTGTGTACTAGGTGTTGCTCATCCGTTACGTGACCTGGTGAGTGGAGCTTCACACACCAAGGGGTGGGAGGCTTAGATATGCATCTGCAGCGTCAGGTGTCTGTCTAAATGTGACTATCCCATTTTTGTGTTACTGGAGGAGCAGTCGTCCCCCTGCCTCTCGTCTGGAGCTTCTTTACTGGTAAGGTGCAGGTAGGTATTATATTTCCCTCTTCCCTCCTCAGGACTTCTGACTTTGTATAGTGTTGCTCTGCTTGACACATTATTCCAGCCTTGTTTTATTGCTAGCATCATCTTAAAGTTGCTGCAGCTCCTGAATCCCTTGTAGATAAGAGTTTTTAAGCAACAGAAGAGGCGAGCTGATGTGATTCCTGTTACTTTTCCCACTGCTATTTAGAGCTCTGTTAAAAGCAATGAAAGCTGGTCGATTTTCTACTTCTGAAATAGAGACAAGCTGAGAAGCAGCAGAAATATTTGAGCAGTCCATGTATAGTCCTGTGAAAATGTTGCTGTCTTAGTCATGATGCCTGCTTTTCTTTGCCAACTGGAAGAATTCTGTGGAAATGATGGCTTTACTACAAGAAGAATTAGTTTTGGTCTTGGAGAATACAAGTCTTGGTCAAAATAAAGTCTTTGCGTTCCGAAGCCTTGAAGTTTCGTATTCTTCTGTTTTTTCTTCCACTGTACAGCTATGACCACAACTACTGTTCATAATAGACCAGTGTGAGCAAGTCTAATACACAGGATACATAGTAAAATGCTTCAAGCAAAATGATGAATAAGTAAATGAATACTGTTTTTGCTTCTTTTTAAATATCTGCATACAGTACACAAAAGCATGTTAATTTGCAAATATCTTTCAAGTTTCTGAAACTTGAAATGTGTAAACAAATTAGTCAAATGTAGTGTATTTCTATTGACAGCAGCCTTCCTTGTTTTCACAAGCTGCCCTTTTAAATGTTGCCTCATTGGCTGAAGGCATGGTGTACAAGCATCCCTTGTTCTTGGCAAACAGTGCAGCTTTACTACGCATCTTCATATGAAAAGCTTGATACTCCTCCTGTATCATCCCCCGTGTACTTGGTCATGAGCACTTGCCCACACATGGTGTGCCATGCATCAAGTACATAGTAGTAATGCAGGAGGAATATAGGAGGAGCAAAGACTCAAGCTGTAATTTGTCAATGTGTGAGCTGATCACTGATGACTCCTTAGTAACTTATTTTATTAATATTTTGTTAATATTAAGCTGTTGAACTATTGTATTTCTCTGACCTTGCTTTTGTTAAATAAAGATATCTTATTATTTCAGGTTGCAGTTGTTAAAATGAAATGTACAGAGCGCATTTATGCAATGAAAATTCTAAATAAATGGGAAATGCTTAAAAGGGCAGAGGTAAGTAATATGTTTCTCTAATGCAGAGAATTTTTAAAATGGCATTAGGAAAATTACATTGAAGCTCTTCCAGATTAGGAAGAATTATTTCATGAGCATAGGACCTTCATTCTTTTTTCTTTTTTTCTTAAGCTCTTTTAATGCAATCAAGTCTGACAGTCCCTTCCAAGCATCTGTTGTTCTCAGCATTACTGTGTATTCGTTTACCAGACAGTCTGCCCTAGTTCTTACCCTGAATTTATTGGCCAGATTTTTGTTTACAATAAAGGCAAGTTAAAGACTACATGAAAGCTGAGATTGGTGCTACTATGACATTCACAGCTGTATACAAAAACATTATGAAAAGGTCTTTTTTTCTCTTGCATTCAGAAGGCATACCTTAAGGAGCTTTGCATCCTGCAGTTTGTAACAGGATTTATATAACTGGTGAAACTATAACTGAATACTTTGGAATCACGGATTCAGATTGTAAAACTAAATGTGTTAAAAAGGTGACTCTTTTAAAAAAGGGTATTTTTGATGAAAGGAGGTATACGTTGTCAGAGCAAATTATGCAAATGTGAGGGGGTACTTCACAGATTAGGAAAGGACCTGCTGAGAATATGCCACGGGAAGTGGCACATTCCTAGAATACTTACTCTTGCATTGTATGTAGAGGAAAACCTTATGGCAAATGTAGTATTACATAAATCAGCAGTTAAATGAGCGATAGATTTTAGGGGAAGATACATGTAGTCCATCAGTACTTGCAGCAGTTCTGTTAAGGGGCGAAGGCTAGCTGCTTGCTGAGGACTGAGCCTGCTGACCCTTCCCTGTCCCATTCTTCTGTTCCCTTCCTGACACCACCTCCTCCCCAGCCTACCCTTCCTACTCCCTCCCTTCCTTTCAGTGAGTCAGTGCCAGCTCTTTTCCTGTGAATAAATCTCCTCCCTCTTGTTAAGCCCTCTTCACCACTGCGTTTGCCTGATTTAGTCACACTCCGTCCATCGGTCCATGCTTTTCTTTACAAGCAGCGGCAGCCACTGCCACTCGGCTGTTCTTTGAGCTGTCAGGAGAGTTCACGCATGAGCGTGAACCGCATCAGCGGTTCTGCATTAAGCCTTCCCCTGCATGGGGGAAATTTGGTGCCCTTTCTAGACAGGTTTCAGTGGGGCTAATTCATTGGTCAGTATAGAATTGTTTTAAACCCAAATGCTTGTAGGGGGCTCCCAAACTCTAATGGAAATACAGCTATGCTGGCTTACTTCAGTCATTTTTAAAGTGACTTAATTAAATGGTCTGCATAAATAGCCGAAACTTCTACATGTAGAGATGTCCTGAGAAGACAGCTTTTTACAAGTTGTCTTCAAATTATGCGACTAACTCCTGTTACCCTCTCAGGCCGGCAAGAGGTGGAAGAGAGTTATCCACCAAGAAGGAGGTATAATGAGCAATAGTTTTCCTAATACACACTTAGGACTAATAACAGTCCAGTTAAGTTCTCTTTTCATTGATTTTTCCCCATCTACAAAGGACAATAAAGGAACTGTCTTCTCCGCTGTGCCCCTTTGTCTTTTCCTGTTCAGTTTGCTCGCTTGATTTGGGTTTTCTGCATGAGCAAGACTTTATAACCTGCATATCAAGTTCATAAAACATCTGGGTGTTAAAATTTCCCAAATGTGGTAAAACTTGTTAGTTTTTAAAATGAAGCCTGCAAGAATACAGTAGCATCTTAAGTGGGCAGTTCCACTGAAAAGCAGACTTCAGGTGTTTTATTATCTAATGTGAGTGGTTGAAGAAGCACGTTGTTACCCTGGTTTATGTTTGTTTTGTGAATTGTAATATGAAGCATTTTATAACTTACTAAACAGAGCAAAAAGTTATCTAAACACTGCTAATTTGTGTACTAGCTGCAAGAAAAAAAAAAAAACATGGTCAGAAGCCACTAAAATACAGGAAAGATTAGTGAATATCAACTGACATCCGTAAATGGGTTGCAAGCAAAAATAGGCATGCCATTTATGTTGATAAGGTGGACCATTTGTATTCATTGTTCTGACAGCAAAATACATAGTCGTTAGTGTATTACTGTTGACAGTTTCAAATAAGTCCTGACTGGCTGATTAAGTAGCCTGTCATGCTTTTTCAAGGCATGTGTCAAGGCCTTTTAAGCTAGTGTAAGTAGAAAAGGAGAGTTTTATACTTTGAATTCATAATGCAAAAAGTGTTCAGCAGCATTACTGGTTGTGAAGTGTTCATAACATTCCCTCGCTATTTGAGGTTGCACAGTGGACTGGATCAAGGAACTGATGTCTTCGAAAATAAACAAACTAGTTTTCTGTGTTGGCAGCCTCCTCACATCATGATGCCAGAAGAACTGAGAAGTGCTGTGCTCTGGTGCTGCGGGCAGGGGATAGGATTACTTGGGAGCTGCTGTTGCTGCCAAACTTTTTGTAGAGTGATACTTTGGCCTTGCATTCATAAACCGTTAAACCACTCTCAGTTAACATTTAATTACAATTTACATCTGTTTGCACCAATAATTACTAACTTTACAGCGTGGCCACAGTGTGGTCATCTTCAGTAAATTGACTTTTGCTTCCTTAGGAGGAAAAAATGGCTGAGATACCTTTATAAGGTGCAATCAGTATATGGTAAGGCTTGGGCTTGCCAGGAATGTTCCTTCCATGGTACATTTTCTTAGACATCTATACAAGTGGCAATGACCAAAAAAAAAAAAAAAAAAAAAAACCTTATTAGCCAGAACCCAAACACTTGAACTGCAGCTGCCGAATATCCTAATAATGGCCCTCTGAATTGAGAGTAGTAAAAGAGTCCCAAGGTCTGCATCTTGATAGTTCTGATCCAATAAAAACATTAATATGTTTTTATTAAGGAGGACTCGCTTGAAGTTTATGAAAGTTGGCTTTCTGTAAAGATGCTGAGAAAACCTGTTACACAGAGCTTGCTTCTCTGAAGTGTTGCAGTGGGCTATTTGAAGTAGAGGAAAGATTATTGAAAACGAAAAGGTATTATACTGGGCAAAGATAAGAGTAATAGTAAAATCTGCTTATTTCTTATAGTGTGTTGGCAGTGTCTGGAACTGTAATGTAAGAAAAGTATACATCAAACTATTTTCACAAAGGTCTTTTTCAGAAGAACCTGACTTACTTTCCTAGAGCCATTATCTTTCTGCTACAGATTGCAGTGACAAGTTATCATTTTTCTGGCTTTTAAAAATACATTATGGAACAAATATTCAGTGTTGACTCGAATTGGTTTGTGGGATTTTTGGTGCTGGGGTGGGGGTTGTGTGTTGGTTGTTTGGGGGTTTTTGTTTGGTTGTTTGTTGGGGTTTTTTTTTTTGGTTTTGTTTTTTTTAAGGTCACAGTCAGGATTAGAGTGACCGAATGCCTGACTACAAGCATGCAGAGATTCCCTGGTTTGCCACTTGTGCAGACTGAATTCCAATGAATAGAGAGCTCTGTTCAGTAATTTTAAATAATCCCATAAAACATCCATATATATTCATCCTGTGAAAACTACTTGTTGATGTTGACAACGGCTTTTTCCCCTCTCTTCCTTTAGACAGCTTGCTTCCGAGAGGAGAGAAATGTCTTGGTGAACGGAGATTGTCAGTGGATTACTACGTTGCACTATGCCTTTCAAGATGATAACTATTTGGTATGTTTGATTCATCAGCAAATAAAAGCTTTAGGTTATGAAAGAACTTTATTTTTGGTACATTTAAGGATATTAGTGCGATAAATCAGTCCACCTCGTGCCTTGCAGCAGTGTTTCAACATTCTTGTTTTCTCCTTGAAGAAATACTTCAAAGGGCTGACTGTAACTCCAGGAGAGTGAGAAAGTCGTGTAGTACTATAGTATATAGAGGTTTAGTTAAACACCTTAAATTAGCTAATCTACCCTTGCATAAAATATATTACATTGAGAGGTGTTAACTCTGTGAAAGTAAGAAATATTTTAATTTTAAACTTTCAGAATGTCTTTTGAAGCAAGATTTTGTTTAAAAATGGCAAAAGTGATTTAAAATTTTGTTTACAAAAACTTATTGAGATTTTAAAAGTCTCAGGAAAAGATAGCCTATTTCTTAAAAGTATTTAAATATTTGTTTTTAAATCAGCAGATTGGTTATCTCAGTAGTTTGAGAGACTTTAGCAACCATTTATAAAGAAAGTCATTACTCCTATTACATTTTTTTAATGATGGGTTACTAGAACCATAACACAAAAGCTATGTTTACCTTAGTCACAGAAGTCAGGAGAGTGCTGGTCAGGAGCAAAGTCGGTAAAGCCCCAACATACTGCACTATACTGAACCATACAGCTTCCGTGTGGCTACTTGAGGCTGGATTTGCAAACTTGCTATTTCTGTAACAACGGACATAGTTGTAATGTGAAAGTTTTCACCTTCTTAACACTTTTTAGATAGTACCACAGTAGGAAGTCATGATTATAAATAAGAAAAGAATGTATTGATAAAAGGCTGCCAAAGAGTTCAGGAACTAAGTATATGAAAGAGTTAGAAAATACTCAGACTTTTTCACAGGTGCTGAAACAAAACAAATCATTTTGAGCATCATGTTAAAAGTATTTTCAGAATAACAAGCATATCATAAGCGAATAAGTGGTGGGGTCTTAGACCCCTCATTTACAGGCTATTTCCATTGAATGCTTTGTGATAGATCCATATTTTCAACTTGTCAAAGTTTAGTTACTTCTGGCACTGCCTCATGAAGATAGCTCACAATTTCGAATTCCCTCAGAACCAAACAGCCTTCAGACTTGCATAAAAATAACCTAAGACATCCTATAATGTAGTATTTCCAAGTAGCTTCCAAGAATGGAGCTAGCTAAGAAAAAATTGTTAGCTGTGCAAGATAGCAAGCACTAGTAATGACAGTATAGAGAGGGATCTTGTGTTGCTAATACCATTTTATAGAAATCTGTTCCAAGCAAGCTATAGCAGTATAATACATTTCTTTTCCCCCAGTTGCCAAAGACATTTAGATGTTGAGGTTTCACTTGACAGCAGAATTTAGACATCTAGCGTCTAATTTAAGATCCAGTATCTAAGAAAGCAACAACTCTGCCTGGCAGCCAAAGTCAGCAGATTCCCAGCTTGCCTGAGGTCTGGTTCTGCATGTGCTGAGATGCTGCCTTCCAATTTGATCTGTTACTCAGCATCCATCTCATGTAAATGTCTGGTGCTCGCAGATGGAGTGTATCTGCATCTCAGTCACTCTGTTGTAAATGATGCATGAAGAAAAGATGAAACACATCAGGAAGTGACTTTCATCCAAAAACCTGGACAGAAGGTTCTCTTCCATGCCGTCTTACTGGTTCACTTGTCCAGGGGCTAAAAGATCTCTGTTCAGTTCTCCTGCTCGGCTTGAAGTTTATAGCCGCGTTTTTCTACATCTCGGGAGAGAACTGCCATGTTACAGAACCTGAGCACATTGGGTTTACTTTTTAGCTGTGCTGTTCATCCTTGATCCTTGTAGAATGGAATGCAAAGCTGAGAACGAAACAAGAACAGACAACAGAGCTTGGTTCTCTGACCTGGAGTGGACATTGGTCCTCTGAAAGAGAAAGCTCTAGGTTCTGGTGTCTGCTCCCAGTGATGTTGGTGCATTATAGCTAATGATTATTAAGTGCAAAACTATATAAGGTAACCCTGAAGCAGAGTGAGAACCTTGGTGTCTTTCCACGCTTAGGGCTTTGCCATCCTCCTCTGGCTGCATGATAAAGGACTCAGAATGAGCAAATAAAGAGAAGATGAGATGTTAAGGTAGAAAAGTAGTAGCTGCCCTTGGAGAGTCTAGAAGTAATTGGGATTTTATTCCCTCTATTTAATATTAGTAGAGCATATGATGGTGCAGAACCTACATATAAGCAAGAAACACAAAATTCAGCAAAATGTATATGTTCTGGAGTTCATTTTCTCGTTCTGCTTCTGTAGTTTTAAAATGTTTTAGAGGCAAATACACCATGTGGTAGTGTTTTCCAAACAGCCAACTCTTAAATGACATTACATGGAAATGCTAGCATGGCTTTTTTTCTGGTTGCTAAAAGCTTTTTGTAGAGACAGGTTGAGTCAAAATGGCTTAAGTAAGCCTTTGGTGATTTTGCTGAAGCAGATATGGTGCAGATAAAACATAGTCTATGAATATTAGGAACATGTATGGGACCCGAAGTTCTTAATCCCTTCCAGATTCAAATATGTTAGTTTTCTTTTGCTTTACCAGAAAAATTTTCTTTCCCAATTACTTCTANCATTCATGAAGAAGCGCATATGTGTGTTTGTGTGCTGTCAGCCTCTTAAAGGCTCCTGAGTATTCATTAGAGTATTTTGATGTCTTTTTTCCCTTTGATTTTCAACTACTCTCCCCCTTTTTGATGTAGTCACTTCCTGGGAAGAATGTGATACCTCTAGATTTCAGCGTCTTAATACCCTTTATTTTAACCCCATGTGAAGGGAGAAGTGCCTCCTGGCAAGAAAATCATTGTGAATTGGAAGATGAATAAAATTTGACTTTCTTATAGAAGAGGTCTTCTATCTTTCTCTGATGCAAGTGCCTCATTTCATGGGTCAGCTGAATTCTTGCTGAGTTGTGAACACTGTGGGAGCTGAGTGAAGTCCAGTACCTTGTCTCTTTGACAGGCAGGCTATTTCAGCTCCCACAGAAGCCTCTCTAAGCTCCCTTATATTTGAATTTGAAGGAAAATAATACAATATCCCTTTTAAAAGATTGCTGGTTCCTGTCTGTAGCCTTTTGTTTTCAAATATAGTTGTTGTATGTGTACAGTGTTCCAACACACTGTACACATACAGTTGTGTTGTGCAATATGGACTGATTTCAACGTGTGATGAAACTTGCTTATCAGATTAAGCTATAATTTGAATAATATGGAGA
>WAAD01031226.1:1071-14474 GCA_013389945.1 Fregata magnificens
CAAGATTTTGAGAAATCTAGCATTTTGATTATTCATAATATATATTTTGATCATTTCCTCAGTTGGGACATCGTCAAGTAATCACGCAGGAGGACTGTAGAGATGAAACTTCGGAGAGTTCCTTTCTACTCATTCTGTAACAGGACAAAGTTGAGAGCTTTCAGGGTTTAAAAATTACTTTTAGTAATTTTAATGTGGCAGATACATGTACAATTCAGGTTATTGAATAGCTTGGCTTTTCTGGTGTTTCTGCTATCTTGTTTTGACAGGAAAATCTTCAATACAGCTTTTCCTGGTGTGTTCTTATGAAAAGGACTGGTTTCAAAACTTTTCTATGTTCTTGTAAAGTCTTTTCTTTGGGGGTGAAATTTCCTGGAAACTTTAATGAATACAGATTAATAAAATCCATGGAAGTGAGCATTCAAATGGAAGAGACACTTAAAGGTTTCAGTGTGTCTATCTGCTATAGTTCATATTATCAGTTCAATTGTAAGAGCTGGTAGGTAAGTTATTTTTTTAGTCTTACTCAAATTAATTTTTTTGAAATAGTTTATTTTCACCCAAAATATGACTTTTTGTAGTCTCCATTTTGTAAAAACTGTACAGTTGAATAGGAATTCAAAATGTTAACAATGTTTAAAATAATAACTTAATCCTTATAGTTTACAAAGCCATGGGCATTATGCAGATCTATGCAGCTGCAGCAGAACAGTTGGCAAGCAGATTTGGATGCTAATTCTGTAATTGTAGATGGTAAAAGACCAACAGTTCCTTTTCAATCTTTTCAAGCTATTCATGTAAATAAAAGGATTCTACGTGATTCTGTAATTATTTTAGGTGCACATTACAATTTGTCTTCTAGAATTTTGATTCCTAGTTCAAGCATTTGTCCACCAAACTGAAAAACAAATCTTCTGTACTTCAATTCCTAGTGACAAATGCCTTGACCTTCAAACTCAGAAGGTGAAAAAAACGTAACTCACCTGGAAGTCTTTGAAGCTTCTCGTGACAGTAGAAAGCATCCTAGCAGTAGAGAAGTACTTAAAGCAGTCATTTGTATTCAAAGATATGTGAGAGGGTGGCTTGAACACAGGGCATTCAAGAGAGTAAAGGTTAAGGTAATGTCCTGATTGTTTAATCCATGTACAACTTATATTCTAGTAGTGTAAGAATTCTTGATCATTACTATTTTGCTATGAAAAAACCCCCATGCTCAGCTAGTCTGTCTGTCATGGCTGTTCTGTACCTTCAAGGTTAGGGAGAATTCAGTGATAGGGAGTGCTCTGCTCGGACCCATTTCCCTCACTTGGTCTCAAGATGACTCTCTATTAGTTTTTAGAAGACAATGGCCTGTNAAAAAGTCATGGATTATGTAGTATAATTACTGTTTTTCATGTTTGTCATCTAGTATTGTTAAACCAAATGCCAGTTCCTGAGAAATGACATACTAGAGTACCGTAATATGCACTTTTGCTTTCCTTCTCAGAGTTTACACCAAGTTAAAAGAGCTTATGCACATTGCAGGTTGAGTGCTAATGGAGGCTGCATAACTTCAGTTAGGATATCATTTTTCTGATGATGTCTAAGCCTCCTATCTAAGAAGTATATTGTAAGAAAACTTGTACCTAATTCAAATAAGTGGGTCAAGTAGGAACTAAGTCAATCATTAAACAATCTATTTTATTAGTTTTCCAGAATCCTAAAATAGGGTAATAAAAATCAGGTCTTATTATCTGGTAATCATCAACCTTTAAAAATATTCCTTCACTTTATAAACTGCAGGAGAGGGAGTTTTTGCTGCTGATATAATTAATGATGAGGTGAGACAGCATTTCTTGTTGTCTACTCCCGGGCTGTAGAAAACAAATATGTATTTTTCCTCCCACAACATACTTTTAATCAAAAAAATGAATGTTGAACACAGAGTTTCTCACTTTGCCAAGTTTCACTGTTCCACTTTTCCTCTGCTGAGATACAGAACCTTGTCTTTCCCCCAAGACTCTGATTATGTGCAGATAGTATTTCATACAGTTCCTGATCTGCTTCTGTATTTTGGGATAAAATGTATTTATCCCCAAATAGTTTTATCCACTCACCTTTGGAAAGGATCATCCCTTATCAGCACTATGAAGTACTTGTTTTTACGTATCTGTCCATATGAGTTTACAGGAATGGAATTTGGTTTTGCTTTCTTTTCAGATTTTCTTATACGCTGCAGACCTCTTAGTTCCACCTCCTCATCTGTTTCTTTAGTCACTCTTCACTTATTTCTTACAGTAGTGAAAGTGAAACATGTCTGTACTTACAATCTACAAGTCATAGACCATCACTGCCAGCAGTTGTAAGGTACTACTGTAAAACGATAGCCCGCATTAAATGTCGAGCTGGTGTTTTGGATCTCTCTACACCGCTTTGGTATTTTGATTAGAGGAGTGGATGGAAAAGAAAAAATGTTAGTCATCCCATTTTTTAATACAATTATCTTTTATTTTCATTTCTTTGCTCTGTCTATTTTTAAGTAATATTCCATGTCTGCAACACAACTATTTTAAAGTTATTTTTGGTGCAAGGAAGATTTCATGTCTCCATATGCACAGCTGCATTCCAAGATGTCATTCTGGCACTGCAGAACTGTAGGGTTTAGCTTGAATAAAGAGATTCTCCTGGTCACTTGATGAGGAGATTAATTATTAACTATTATCATTAACTATTCTCTCTCTTGCACGCTGCACTTTGTAATCATGTCATTGTGTTGCAGTTCTTAGATTGTAGCTGTGTTAACTGTTAAATGATGGGTAGTGTCACAGACTGTCAGGAATGAGGATTTGTAATGAGATAGTAGGTGAGAAAGTGCAAAACTGAGTATCATCACAATTTTCTTAACACTTTATCCTTTTCATTCATTCTTGCCAAGATTTTTTTCCCTACTATTATTGCCCTATTGTATTTTTGAGAGATTGTGTGGAAAATGAATACCACTTAAACATCTCCCATAATGAAATAAATAACTTGCATGTTTAGAGAGCCTCTTTAAAGAATATCCCCTTGCAGACTGTTTTGAGTAATCCATGTATTATGTATTCTATACATGGAACTAGTTTTTATACCTGCTTTTGTTTCTGCTGTTTCCTCATCAGTTTGGTGGCTCACTGTGCGGTCAAGCAAGTGTGGTAGAGAAGATAGGTGGTGTTGTTCAGCTGTATGGTAAAAAAATTCATGGACACACATAATAGAATATACAGCAATGGTGAGGAGAAGCACAAATGACAATAGCTTGAAGGCATGATCAAGAAGACACAGACACAAGGGCTGCTTCTCCTGATACCCAAGCAGAGAAGTGTTGAAAGAAAAGGAAATAGTTGACTAATACCAAAACTGCCTGTTCCTTAGCTCCAGATGTTCTGCTCACTGCCTTCTGCATTCTTCTGAATGTTTCTATTTGTGTAGTCCTTATCACCCCAAGGATTATAGGAATATATTAAGGAAAATAAAAAGCAGTTTAGACTGCAAAATTTAATCTAAACTTCCTCTTTGTCTGATCCATTGCCCTTCAAATTCCTTTTCCAGAGTAAGAGGTGGTTGTCTCATCACAGAGGATATTTAAGATTAGATGAGTGCATACACTAGAAAATAGCTTTCCTGATGGGAAAAAGCTGAGAAAAAGAGAATTAGTATGAGTTTTCAACCACACATCAAAATGTAATACTGCAAGTTGGACTCAGGTGACCATTTTCATACCTAAGGGTTAGAAATGTACTCCTTTTTCTTTTCTTTTTTGGTTTTTTGTTCTTCTTTCCTTTTAATAGGCATTAGCATTCCAGAGGAATAAAAATGTACCACCCATTAAATACTGGATTTAGGTTCTAACTAATTCTTAGGCCTTCTGAGCTTGATATGTATTAATTGTTTATATCTTGATTCCCATTTCCATTCAGTCCTTTAATTCTGCATTCATAAAGCTTTATACTTCAGTATAAAGTAGGAGGATTTTAACACTTAATTTGAACACATTCAGTGGGTAGACTTTGAGTTCCCTCCAAATGTCTTACTGACGCAAATCGTGTAATCTGAAGATGCATGGCATAGTCTCAGTTTTGACTTCTAAATTCCATAATCAGGTCTTATATTCCTAACATCACATAGGGAAAATATATATATGAAATGTGTATATATATAAAATTTGATTTTCCCTGTATGTCAGAAAAAATATCAATAATTAATTCCTAAAACATAACCCATATCCTCCTCAGAAGGTATATTCCTATCCTAGGCTACATAACTCATAACATACTGTCTAATGCTGGCTGACTGTTTTTACTACTCTTCATATTGTAATGAAATGCTGGTTGATGGTTGAGTCACTGATGCTTTAATAGGAAGTCTTAAATTTATACCTTCAAAGCTTCTTTGTTTGTAGATGTGATAAGATGTTGCAGCCCAATCTATTGTCTTTTTTTGTTCTTTTGTCCTTATGGTCTTCAAATATTAGAGTGCAAACTCTACCTTAAAAGGCAGATGCTGTTTTTCTGAAATGTTAAATTGACATTAATTTGCTTGGCTTTGATGAAGACAGAAAGAGACATGTTATAGATGCTCATGCATAATATAGAGCGTAATATGATCTATTGCTGTTAAGCCTTACAGGAAAACTGGAGGTTTTGTTAATTAGTAGTAAATCAGCTAGGGTAGTATCCTCTGTCTCTCAGGGAAGAAGATTTGCAGAATTACACCAATTCTGCAAAAAATCTGTGAGCTAGGTAGATCAGCTGAAATATTCTGTGGACATGAAAGTATAGGAGACTGTGATGTTTTTTATTTTTAATCTGTACTTTTCCTTCCCTGAGCAGTACAAAATAAATCACACAATACCTATGTCTGAATTAGTCTCTTTGACTGAAGCTATATTATTTAATATATTAAATTTATCAAGAAAATAATTGACTGTTAGCCTACCGGTATAAGTCCTCCTTGTTCGTTTTTTTTTTAAGTAGTGGTGGCAAGGCATCTGTGGGCATTTCCTGTACAATAATACTGGAGACAATGCCTTACACTGTGAATTTTCCCCTTGCCTTGTACCCTACGGGGAGCAGTTTAATATACTGCTTTAGGTAGGTTGAGTGTATCTGCCAAGTAAAAAAGAGTGTTAACCACTATAATTATCTACTTACCTCGACCTATTTCTACCAGCCTAGTTCTGCAGAGTCCATCACCTTTCCATATGGAGAAATTCTAATATGGGCAAGAGATGTTTTCCAGCCTAACTGTTCCCCTTTGCATTCAATAAGGGTGATGTGTGAGTTTCACTTTAGTGCAAGAGTAAGTCAACAGCAAACTACCCCATCATATGACCTCTGCATAGACCTAAATTTTCAGACAAAGATTATCAAGCATATTAACTTGATTCTAAAGAAAATATTTCTAAAAAAGAAGAAAAGATTCTGAAGAGAATATTTCTAAAAAAAATCAGTGCCTAATAACTTATTGTAAATATGTATCTGACAGAAGCTTCTCTTCTTCAGTTTATGAAACCATGTTTTCCAAGAGAGAGTTTGACAAAAAGATGGACAGAAATGACCTGCCTGAATTTTTGAGAGACTGGATAGTCAATACTGCTAGTGGAATACAGTGTGTCTTCTAGCTGATCTGTCCAGGTACATGATTTCTTAAAAATGCTTTGCAATGGTACAAAATTTCAACTGCAGACGCTGCAGGCTTTGGTTTTTTTTTTTTTTTGTTTACTTTTTCCCTTGCATAGGTAAAGAAGCTACTATTCTTAAAAGCATAGTCAAGACAAACCCCACCTGATGTTGATGATCTTTTTCAAAAGGGAGCATTTTATCATTATACTTGAAATAAAGTACATTTTCTAGAATTCCAGTGTGTCTAACAATGCTGGAATATAATCCCATACTATCTTGGAATATACTTAAGAGGGTGTAGAGCAATTTTGTGGCAGGTCTACACTTGCAGATGTCTCCAGGCAAAACATTTACACCCTTTGTAGAGTCAGTGCTGCTTGTCTTCCAACATCCTTCAACAACTCAGCCCAACAAACTTTTACAAACATTCATAGATGAATGTTTGTAAATAAAAGAAGATGTCTCAAGGCAAGAATCAAGATATCCTGTACTGTAAATAGGAGGGAGATCATTACCCTTTAAAAACAGAAATACAACTCTAACTGATTAAGCCCTTCAAATAAATCTAGAGTCTCATCTTCCTTCTGGCTTTTCCTTTTCCCAGGGCCGTCAGTGGAGGAGCCTGCAATACGCCGCTCCTAGTGTAGAGCAGCAGCAGCAGCTCCTGGGTGAGACTTATGGAGGCAGCCTCTTTGGGCACTTCACAAGTAGAGGTGGGAGATGCCACTTGCAATTTCTCCTCTAGCCCTTTTGTAGCACACTTTTGGTTTGTACTGACATACGTAGGTGCTGTGAACCAAAGCTGCCCTAAACATGAATTTATATTACTTCTGCGTCTTCCTAAGTCTGACGGTCATCACAGCCAGGAGATTCTTGTGGACAGTAATCATCTTTGGTGGTTACAGTTAATTTTTTGTATCAGCAATTTCAAAGAAGGCTTTTAAAGAACAACTTTATTTAGTGAGAGAAACCCATGATTAATTGATGCTTTTGATTTGTTAATGACCTACATGTGGTTTCTTTTTATCACAATTTTTTGTATGTGTTCTTCCAGCCAGCTCTCTGTTCAAGCCGCACCTTTGAGAAGGTGGTCTCTTTGTGTGTCTGACCACACATCGTACTTGCACGTTGTCTGCTTCTCTGTGTTGGCTCCCAGTAAATGCAATTAATTTCTCATGGAAAATCATATATTACATGTCATTTAGGTCACATTCCTAAGACAGTGTGAATAAGACCAGGTATTTTTAGTCATTTGCTCAGTCCCCATCACTATGGTAACAGGAGATTTTGTGACTGTGAGACAGATTTCTGTCTTATATCCTAGATTTGGGAGACTATTGCTACTTTTCACTGTGTTCACAAGCAGACTAGGAAAGGTTCATACGTCCCCACTCATTATTTACTTTATTTAGAATCTCTTAGCTATGAAGTGTTATCAAGGCTTGTTTGGCCATTTGAGACAGTGTTTAGGCTTCTTATTAATTTTGAGTTCAAAGCTCTCCCAAATTATGAACCTGTAAGTGACGAATAATTGCTGAAATATGGAGATGTGCCTGTGTCTAAAGGGCACCCATAAAATTATATCTAACATGGAAGCATTTTGAATAAATGGCACTTGTCTGTAAAGTGTCCTCAATTTTATAATATAAATGTCATTATTTCTGAAGATAAGTTATTAACAGAGTATAACCTTGCTAAGTTTCCTGGGAGAGACACTGCAACTGGTTGAATGTTTTGAATTGCTGAATAATGATTTGATGCAACTGTCTTCTGTGCCAGTGCAGAGCACCCCATACCATTAGACTGCCTATACAGGAATAGAAAGATAAGGGGGAGGGAGATATATGTGTCTGGGCAGAACTGTGGAGACATCTATTGATAATTACTACACTGAGGTTTTTTGGGTGAACATTGCATCCTATATGGCCATGTGACCAATCCATGGAAGGTTAAAACAAGAAAAGGGACCCTGGCCTTCTGGCTATTTAGTCTGAGCACAGGGGAAAAAAAAGAATCAGATTTTCTCTTGAAAATTTTTTCTTCTCATTTTACTCTTTCNGAGTCTAAACATTGCTGAAAAAACAGGGCCTGTGAGAATAAGTGCCTGGATGTTAAATGTCCTGTCACTTCTCCATTTCCAGTAATGAAATGATGACTACTGCCTTTGGCTAACAATAATTTAGGGAGGGAAGTTAAAGACTTTTTATTTTACATGTTCTCTTGAGAGTTTTAATTACATCAGTCATACATAACTACAAATTTGATTAGTATGGGATCTGATTATTTTATACAAAGGTTAGACACTGAAGATAAGATAGTAAAATTATCAGAATAAACCGAGAATATTTGTAGCAAAATGCTAATATGCATCATTATATAACATAGAGCTTGCTGTCAAAATAGGAAAGAAGGACTATGTTATAAAATACCTGCAAAATGTGAACTAGAAATATTAGGTGGAATAGAAAAAAAATGTGGAATATATGGAAGGCTACTAGACATACTGTTTTGAGTCTCTGGGTTTGTACAAGCAAAGCTAATACAATAATTTGACCAAATGAGACTACAGTAGTGATACTGTGGGGAACTAAAGAAGACATTGGTAGCTGAAGTGGGCTTATGGGTGCTGAATGGAGGCTTATACAGAAAAACATATTTGTGATTTCCTTTTGAAATCTGCTTTTTAACTTCTGGGGAACAAAGTGAGCTTCCTTTAGGTCCAATTATTAACTGCAGATGATTCTCTAGATGTATCTATACGTATCTTCTTCCCCACAGTGTGAGGAAAAATAAGTGATTGCGTTACTAACAAGCACATTGCTCACTGAGGAGTTAGGAACTGACGAGAAATAATTGAATTGTTTTCTATCAGTGGTGAGGTTTAGCTGCTGGTTTCAAGAAAAAGCCAATTAAAATTGAGGTCATAGTGCAGTGATTTTTAGATTTCATACACAAGTAATGATGCTATTTCATCGTATTTCAAACCAATTTGCACTGCTACTTCATTCTACTATTGAAAAGCAGAATGCCATGCACTATGCAGTCAGGAGAAAACCTCAGTGCAACGCTGCTGTACTTTGAATAAAATAGGAAAAATAGAGGTAATGAACCAATCAATTTTGGCCATATGCTTTGAAGTATCCATTGAAATGATACCTAATTTTTATAAAAAATGTCTTTAAATATTTTTCAGAAAGCAGTATTGTAGCCTATGTTTAAATATACTTTTTTTTCTCTGATTGATTCAAAGTGCTACATGTTCTATTGAGGTAAATATTTACATTGAGTTCAGAGGAACTATGCATGCATGTAGGTTAGATACTGGAACTGCTAGTTATTTTGCTTCCAGATTTGCTGAAGAGTCCAGCAGTAATATCTTGTGATTTAATGTATTCTGCAGTCACTGGAATTACTACTATTAACACTGATTGAGACTGGGTTAGGTGAATAGTTGTGAGCTGATCCTGGTATCTGTTGTTAAGGCAAACTCTTCACAGTTGCAGCATCCTGATAATTGGAGTATTTTCAAATAAGATGTAAACACAGTAAGGATTTTTCTCTGCAATTGGCCCTTCTGAGCTGCCTCTACTAAAAACCAGATTTTTCCATCTTTGTATTTGTGATCCTGATAACTAGTCTTGTATTTATACAAAATAGCCAGTGTTTAGGCTAAGGATATGAAATATCACATATTCTACTTGAATCTGAATCATTGCCTATAAGCCATCTCAATTTACATCAGCATTGCCTCATTGATGATTATTCTATATTTGCAGGGAGGTAGTAAACCATCTCTTCATGTAAGTACAGAAGTGTCCAGAATTTTCATATATTTAAATTTTCATATATTAGTGAAAGGTAAGGTTTTTTACAGGAGCTTTTAGGTTGCCGACTGGTCTGGCTTGATTTGAAACAACAAATGATAGTGCAAAACAATGAACTCTAACAGACATGTCAAAGCAATGTGTATTCATTAAAGTCAATGCCAATTCCCTTTCAAGCTGCAGACAGGGAGAGGAGATGCAGGAGGTCCCCAGGGAATGCTTCCTTGCATAAAGCTAATAGAGGGTAGTAGAGCAGTCCCACACTGCCCTTGTCACAACCTGTGGTTAAGAGCTTGACTCATGCTGAACCTTCATCATTTTTCAGTCCCACTGGGCTGTTCCATGGTAACTGGTGCCTGTTACTGGGGCTTTTGGAAAGCTCTCATGTTTTTGGAGGTTCAACTCAGAAATGGCACTGTCTGACCGACGCTTTCCCCAATGCACCCTGCAGTTATTTTCTCTCCCAATTCTTCCTTACTGTGGTTCATATTTGTGACATTTTATGCACAAATTGTTAAATATAAACAACACCTAATAGCAATTTCTGTTGCAGTCATGCCAGAAAAGCCTTATTTATAGAGCAGGACCCTTCTGTGTTGAGTACTGTGCACATTCTGAAGGAAAATATGCTTCCTGCATCACTGATGGGAAATTGCCTCCTAAAACTGTTTATTTTTCATTAAACAAAATCTTACAGGACAAGCAACAGGAAGCCATGAATACTGTAATAGGAACAAAGGTGTAATAGCTCTCATGCATCTGGCAGAACACAATACTCGGGAGTTTCTTTCATTGTATTGTTGTTTAATAATGTTCTCCACACCTATGTGGTAATGAGACCTGAGGCAGATGTAGGCTATCATTATGACCATTTAAGCCAAATATAACATCAAGAAATTTAAACTCCACTGTGGAAGAACTCTACAAGTGAGTTAGTGATAATGAATAGATGCATTAATAAAATGTCTTAATAGAGCTATTGCAAAGCTTTGCATTTCCCACATAATGGTTGCTGGATCAAGGCTAAATGCAAATATGATCTAATGATCCCTTCAGGTCTTAGAGACTGTGGGTCATTCACTATCAACTGCAGCAAAAGGAAATAAAATATGTATAGTATAGCCCTCTCCTTGACTGCTGATTCTCTCCCAAAAGAATTACAGAATAATATGAGCTTAAAAGGTCAAAGAACTCCCACAACATCTGGAATGTTTGTCAACAAGCATGCAAGGATCTCTGCTGGATCCAAATGCTATCTAGTCAATGTTTGTCCACAAGCATCCTTTCTAACCCACCACATATATACAAACGTAAGCCTGTGTTTCTCTCTTTGGTTTTTTTTGGTTTTTTTTTTTGTTTTGTTTTGGGGTTTTTTTTACTTTTAAAGGAAGGTAAATTTCATGCTTAAGAACTTAATTTGCTTGAGTGTTTTGCTGTTAGCATATCATCAGTATGCTCCTCTTGGGGTTGGCAAATCAGAACAGAAAATTTTATTTGGGTTACCCATACAGCCCAGAGTACCCTAGGCCAGCCACCAATCTTGTTTTAACATGATTAAAACGTTACTTCTTTTTGACAGTAATAATAGTCCAAAACATCATTACGGATTTATTAAGATGCTTTGATAAAAAAGTTGAGACCTAAACAAAACAAATGATTTACTTAGTTGATGAAGAGGGTTTTTGCAAGTCTGTTGACATTTTGCATTATATTTAGAAATATTCTAAAAACCTACTTTGGAACAACAATGCAACTATCTGAGAAGTAAATTTTCTCCTTAAAATTCTCCTTTGCTACAATGTCTACAGAATAGTTGAAAACAGTTGAACTAGTTAGTAGTATGCTGACACTGCTGCCTGTCATCCAGACTGATGCTGTCATATTTATATTCTCCTGTCTTGTCTCTTCCTCTTATACCTAAGCTATAAAATCTTGGACTGGCTTTTTGTTCCATCTCTGTTAGAAACTGGCAGTGAGGGTCGTGTTCTGTGCCTAGGGCTCCTGAGCACTATCCTGATAGATTGTACAAATAATGATGCATTGTCAAATTTGCTTTAAAGAAAGTTGGGGAACTTTTGAATTTAACTGATGGAACTTCTCTACACCCATATAGGCAGAGTATAAGTCCTTACAATGTCCAATTACATATTGTCCTACATACAGTACTTATCCATTACTGTACGGCCAGTGGTGGAACACAGAGCAGTGTCTATGCTGGTCTGAGTGTTTCTGGGACCATCTGGCTGAAGATTAGGGAGAAAGGACCTTCCTTGGGCCAGCATTTTTCATTGCAAGTGCTTATCACAAATTTGTGGGGTGTAACCCCTTGAGTGAAGCTTAGGATGTTTTTTTCCCTGCTCTCTCTAATGACACCATGTAGAGTCACTGCGACAGAGTGGCTTGATTAAGTTGCCCGTCTTCTTTCTTAGCACTTTGGCCTGCCTCGGGCCCAGAAGGACAATGTCATCAGACCACATCCCTTTCCACCTGTCATTTTGTGTTTTCATTAGTGGAATTTATATTTTTATATAAATACTAGTGGTTCAGTTTGCTAATACATTTCATGCAATAATATCAAGTGCAATTCATTCCCTTGATACAATAGCACACACATTTTGAAACCTTTTTAAAGGTGTAAATAAATTAGCACGTGTGCCAGACTGAAATGGTTAACAAATAACCATAATGCTGCTTTGTCTATTTTCCATTTGCGGACTCTTTGTCTAGGAGATTTTCCAAATCACCAACTGGTACATGTAGGCAGTCCCCGTTTCATTATTATGGACAACATTGGAAGTATTGCAGCCATGTGTACCCACTGATTTGCGTCCAGCTCATCCTTGTCTGTCTCTGGCCTCAAGTTTTCTCTTTGCTGTGGCTAGATCCTATCCACCTGTTGAAATCTCTGACTGTTGGTGTGTTAGTATCCACATGAAGTGGAAAACGAAGTGCCTTCCATTAAGAGAACTCATCAAGCTCACTTATATCTTAATGATATTAGTTTTTTAAACCTTTTTTCATGTAGGATTTGACTTTAGTTCCTTAATTGGATGAACTGCTCTTGAAGGCCCACCAGTACTGATGGAACAGGTTCATTGCCTCTTATGCCTGCATGGCAGCATGTCTGTTAAAACATCTCAGGGTGACATTTGCTCTTTTTGCAATTGTGTTGTTAACTGCCGTTCCGTTTGTTGTCCTCTATAGCACAAGTCTTTACTGCTGTAACTGCTAGACAGTTTCCCCCATTTTTGAACATTTGATTATTTCTTCCCAAGTTTGCTACTTTGCACTTGTCTTTACTGAATTTTATCTTATTGACTTTGGGCCATTTCTCCAATTTATCAAGAAAATTTTGAGTTTAATTGCTCTCCTGTAAAGTGCTTGTAACTGCTTCCAGCATGGTGTCACCTACAAGCTTTATAAGTGTCTTCTCTATTCCATTACCTTAGTAGTCATTAATGAAAACATTGAAGAGAACCAGACGCAGGACAGACCTCTCTGAGACCTCACTTTATACTTCATCTCAGTTTTAACAGGAAAGTATTTATCCACCCTTTGAGTGGGATATTTTGATCCCTAATAAGAAAAAATGAGTCAGCGGAAAATATGAGCTTAAGGATTAAGTAGCTATTAAGAGATTCACAAATTCTAGCATAGAATAGCAGTATGTGGGAGAGAAATTAAATGTTCACCATTTATTGCTACAAATATGTCTTTTACATGATTTAAGAAGGTTTATTCTCCAATAATACATGAAAAGATTTATCACTGCAGTATTCTCAGTCAGAAAGATATATATTAGGGTTTAAGAGTTTGAAGAACTTCTTGCTGTCTGTGGGGAGATGGACTGTATAAATTGACTTAACTATCACCCCTGTTAAAATATATGTTATAATATTTATAATATATTTTAGTATAGGCACAGTGCAATGCATCTGTA
>WAAD01031226.1:14482-27846 GCA_013389945.1 Fregata magnificens
TTTTGCAGTTTTTGTCCATACTTTAAAAGCACAATAATCTTTCCAATACTGCTGTGTTGTAGATATGAGAATACATATAGTATTCTCATTTCTTAGACGGACAAATAAAGAAGAGAGTTTAAATTATTTGTCTCTGTTCATATACTGAATAGGTGTTAGAAATTTGGCCTGAATTGTTTAAAATTGGCTTAGAACTGGTTCTTATGCCCATGGTCATCAAATAGGTGATTTCTATGGAGCAGCTTATTTTTTTGTCTGTCTTTCACATGTGTACGCACATACACACTCATACTTAGCCCACGCACTCCCCCAGGCATGTCCTTAACATACATGTACTCAACCTCAGCTAGTTCTTGTTGCATGTTAAGACAGGTACTACTCATGAAAAAATGGTCCTTGAATTCTTTCTGTCAGTAGTGAATGTGTGCAGGAGACTGAAGGACACAAAGGCTTTTAAATCAGACTTGTTTTTTCTGATTAAAAATAGTTGTCAAAGTAGAGAAACTGCCCCCTTTGTTTAATAGAACCCTAAAATCTTAACTTTGCTTTGGTTTTTTTCCTGTTAGGTTTTGATAACTTGGCGCTTTTTAGGAAAATTCCAATCTATCAGTAATAAAAACATTCAGCTTTTTGCCATGATTACAAAAGTAGGAGCACAGGCACTTTGACCCATTAAAATTACTTTGCTGATTAACTCTGTGTTATTATACAAGATCCGTTTCCAGTTGAAAGCAGTGGCAAAAAAACCTTGTAAAATGGAACAAATAAGATCTACATCTAAATGGTTTTAACTGTAAACTTGGTCTATACAATTTTATATTAAAAATAACAGGATTGTTCTATGCTGTCATCTACTTGACACTTTATTTGCAATATTTTCTTAAATTTTTCCTTGCTTCAGCAAAGCTAGTCTTTGCTTTCTGGTGCTAGGTAAATTATTTGAATAACAACATTTTGTTATTTAAAATGTTCTGTCACATATTCCTCTAATCCATCATCGCATTTAAAGCTCTCTCAGGTTAGATGGCATAAACTTTATCATTTGATTGACATAGATATGTTTCCTTTTTTGAAGAATGGCCCTCTATAAAACAACTCATCCATGCTTCAAACCTAAAGCAAAGCAAAATTATATTGTGCAATATTATTACATCAGCCATTTGTGATAGCAACAATTGATCTTGATATAGAACATTTCTGTTAAGTTAATGTCCAGACAAATATCTTGAGCTTATAGTTTAAGATTCTGCCCCTTTCACACCTGGTTTAAAAATGACACGGCTACAAAAAAAGTAATTAAAGAGTTCTATAGTTACGTGAATTCTATCATTTAGGCATTCTGTGTATTGAAACTTATCAAGACCTTTCTCTCCTTTCAGATTATGATCTTTTGGCATTCTGTTGTTGTAGTAACTCTATATGAAGTAGTACTTCTCGATCTAGTGAGTAATTTTTTTTTTTTTCCCCCCTCTAAATTGTCTTTTGCATTCTATTCAGTAGAAGGATTAAATACTTGTCTGGCTATCAACTGTTATATCTGCTTGATCAAAACCAACACAAAACATCCTCTTTAGCCATATAACTCTCCTAGAGAATTAACAGTACTTCTACCAGCATGTGATTTGGCTATGAATGTTTGTGTTTCTCCTAAAGAAAACAGACTTGGTTTTCAGTTTTGATGATCAGTAACTTTTTGGTTTTCTGTTATTTGGTTTGCTGGGATTACATTGGTCTCAATTCTGCTATTCTATCTGAAATTGAGTTTTAGTGTAGTGTCACTAATATTGTCTGTCATCCAGCAAGAACCTATGTTTCTGCACTGGGGACATCTATCATCGTGACCATCATTGTTGGAGTTTTCTCCTCTGGTTCATGAATTATTATTTTAATTTCTTTAAGTTGTGCTGAAAGCTGCATACTTGTGGTAATTTCTTTTGAATCCATTGTTTGAAACTGCTCCCCTTGCGTTCAATGCATTTTATATAATGTTGTGATAAACATCCAACTTCTTGACACAAAGTCTCTAGAACATATGTGGAGGATAAGATCCAAGATGTCTCTCTGCTGTAGTTCAAGACAGCATCTAATAAATCTCTGTGTGGTAGATGACTGAGTACGTTAGGATACCTATCAACAGACTGCATTTTCTTAAAGAAAGTAAGTTGTCAACACTGTCAGCTAAATACTGCACTTAATATATTTTTTGCCACTTTGAAAACTGTGAAAATTTATGTTTTTCTGCATTTCTACATTTATTAATAATGAATATTATTAATAAATTAGTAATACCTATATCTAGATTTCCTGGTTTCTTATCCAAGAACATGCAATGATGGTATATGATGTAGTTTAATACAATGATAGATAAAATATCTGTAACTCTTTTGTTAGAAAACATTCCAGACTAAATGATTTAGTCTCAAATAGATATTTCAAAGTGTATTGTCTTCTAAATATGCAGACAGGCTCTCACTTCTAGGATTTACTGTAGAGACCAATGACATCAATAGAAAAACTGATTCAAATTAAGATCATCACTCCAAATAATTGGTCTTGGCCATAGGTTCAAAAACATATGGGCAACTCTCATTTAACTATTGGCATAATACTGTCCCACTGAGTTAAACATTTGTGTGAAAGTAATTAAATGATGACTTAAGTCACTTATATCCTTTTTTTAAAACAGTTCATGATATCAGACTAAATCTCTGTAAAACTTAAGTTGAAAGTTTATGCTAGTATAATGAATACAGTTACTAAAGCTGCTTTTGCTATTTTGTTTTTTTCAGCACTGAAAGGCTATTTGAATGTAACAGAAAGAGTCTAGGTAAAAACCTAAGAATTAAAAATGAAGATTTTTATTAATGCCTTTATCCTAGAAAAAAAAGGAGCATGTATGTTACACAGCTTTACTTATGGTCTGTTCCATTAAATTCTGTAGAAACAATTGCAGCAAAGTCCCTGGAAAATGCTGATATTTTACGAAGGTTTATCAATTTCATCAATATTTCTAGGTCAAGGAGAAAATTGGCAATCTATTATAAGAAAGTATTTTGACAATATTCTATTTTATTGATGTTTCAGGACTGCTTTTTTCCAGAACTTTCTTCCAATGAGGAGTCAGAAAAGAATCTCACTGTAGAGGGATTAGTGGGAACCACCGTTTTGGTTGTGTGTATTTAACAGGGTTAATGGTATGTTCTGTGTTAAAGACACATGTAAACATTTGAAATTGCATGATCCAGAACAGAAATTGCATTTTTATTAATTTTGCTGTCTGTCATGACATAAAGTCTTCGTCATGTTAAAATAAAATTGCACCTGGGTAACAATTAAAAGTTATTTAGACTTTCACAGCTTGATCCTATGCTTCCTGCAGTTGAAAACAAACTTCTGCTGACAATAATGATACAGGAAAAGAAATTTTTTACTTTCAGAACTGACCAGGAAGCCACTGCTATGTGTAAACTTGTATTTCTTAAATATAAGCCATTACTTTTATATTGCCAAGTTCACATGGAACATCTGTACACAGAAGAAGTGGGATTTTCAAAAGTTTGTAGAGCTATGTTTAGACTGTGTGACAGATCGTGGTTTGGTACCTTTCAAAACTGTGGACCCTCGATCAACCAGGGCAGAATTAGGCCTTTTGTCAAAGCACTAGGAAAAAAAAGTGCTTATTACAGTGGTTCTTCCTTTCCCTTGAATATGGAGTAGTTCAAGCAATACCTCATGCAGAGGAAATCTACATGTACATTTCCTGTTATTAAATACATTGTCAGTGTTACCTTAACATAATAGCTCATGAAATGTACTGGCCACAGATATAATTCTAGAAATGACAGGGAAAGGGAAGAATGTAGAAAATGGAGATAACTACCTGAAATTTTCTGAATATGAATCCTAATAGGTAAATCACCTTTTTGGTACAAAAAGTACAAAAGTTCAATCTGGAACAATATGAAATTCTTTTATTCTTCTGAGTTCAGCTCAGACATAATTACAATTTCACAAGAACTATCACCTGCATGAAATTTCAACCAAATAGTGAAAAATTTGGCATAGTAGCTTATCTTCTGCCACCTTTAAAGGTAGAAATCCTGTTAAGTTTTAGAGGATCACTGTTTATAACCTTGGCTCTGTCTAAGGCAAGTATGTTCCTAATTCATCTTCAGACTTCATCCATGGCCTAAACAAATTTGAAGTCATATAGTTAGGTCTTCACCCCAAGACTACTGATATTGTTTGTTTGTATAGCCCAGTTAGGAGGTAGTAAAGCACACAGAATTTTTATACTTTTTTCTAGCTGGTGTAACTCCTCCATCCCTTTAAATGAACATAAAATTGCGGTAGATCTTTTCTTATATGTTCACAAGAAGTAATGGGCCATGGTGCTTTGTGGAAAACCTGAGATGGAATAACATGTGCAATAGCTGTTTCCCTGACACAGCCTGTGTCTGTTGCCTTAGGAGATGTAGGTCATCTATGTTTTCCATTTACTCCTTCTCTAAAGCATGATACCTTCTAGAAAGAATAAATTCATCTTGCACAGTTTTCAAAATACTGTATATTGTATGAAATATAAATATGTAGAACTGGCTTAATTACTGAAAGCTGTTTAACCTTTCAGGCTATCAGAATGCCCTTTGCAGAATATGGTGAGCTTTGGATGCTTTTACAGAACATTAAATACAAAATCATATTTTAAGATATAAGCCAGGGCCAGCATTAGGACTTGATCTCTTCAAAAGCAGTGGCAAAGTTCTCATTAATTGTAATGGTGAATGATTAGGGGATAACATAGGAGACTCAGAGTTAACTCCCATATGCCATCTACATGTTCCCCTCCACCCTGCTGTCCTCAGTTAATTTTTATCAACATGGAAGATGAGGTTAATTTATATGGAGTAACAGCTGAAACTTTGAAATTCTGGTGTCTCTTGTTTTGTGTCATAACCTGAGTGTTATTTAAACATCTATTTTTTTCACATTTAATACTGGGTAATACTCTAGAGGCCTCTTTAAAACAGCTAATGTTCCCTTTGGCACTGAAATCCACTTACCTTAACTGACTTCTGTTATACTTCAACCTGATTCTCAGAGTCACAATGGTAATATTCATTTTAATGTCCCAATAGGCTCTTAGTATTCATCAAATATTTGATTTACATTTCTAATAAAGCTTATGGAATGCAGAAACATGAAACCCATACTCTGCCATGATTCCAACTACTGTCTCTTTCATTAACACTGTCAATTATTTCTCCAAAATAATTAAAATCTGTAATTGAATATACTAGAATAGTTTTGGAAAATTAGTTTAATTATTCCAGTGCTTCTATTTGGAAAGATCACATAATTTATAATAACAGAACAGGCAAATATGAATTTACTCTCCCGGAGTCCTTTTGTTTATAGTTACCTTTTAAGAAAACAAATATACTTGAAATGCATATGCTTGTTAAGCCACACAGTTACAATGTAGATGTTTTGTACTCCAGAATTCTACTGGAAAAAAAAATGTCAGAATTATTTCAACAATTAATAGGTGTGTTCTCCCCTTTAGCAATGTGTTTTTTCCATATGCATACTGTAACATAGAAAGTATTATTTGCCTGAGCTAACTCCTGTATATTTAGCTACAGTAAAACTGAATACACAAATGAAGCATGTATACTGTATGAAGAAGTACTTATACACCAGAAATCACTACACTATGTATACAAAACCAAAAGCGCAACTGAAATAACTAGGAGATTAATTGAAAGGGTTAAAAATTCCTGGCATATCCATAGTTTTGGAAGTATACTGCTGCTGTGTAGGCAACTGCAAAGTCTTGCTAGGGTTCACCAGTGGCTTCCTGTGCAAGAAACTAAGGAGGTTTGGGATTCATCAGAGGCATGATCAGAAGGTCTGAAAACTGGCCATTAACTGCTGAACAGCATTTTGCAGCTGCTACTGCAACACATCAAGTTGTGGGACTGAATGATGTTTTGACCATTATAAACATAGGCAGAAAGTGTATTGAAGCAAGAAGAAAAACTAGACTAAGAGAAAACCTGAACTGGAAAATTTGTTGGAAAGAGAACTGGAGTGAAGGAACAGGACAGGAGATCAGTACAATAACAAAAAGAGAGCTATCTTAGTAACTTGAAAAAATTTTAAAAAAAATCTTCAAATTGTTGGGCTCCAGCTGCCCCAGGGATCCCAGTCAGTTCTTTGGCATGATGCCTAATGGTACCCACTGGGGACCTGCTACCAGCAATGGTTATCTCTAAATTCTCTGAGTTATTGGACTGATGTGGCATGGGTAAGCATAGGGGCATGCACAGCTACACCAATTTGTTGCTCACGTGTCTAATTCTAGTTATACAGAGGGCTTGAGGGTGAATGGCTTCCAGGCTGATAATACTGCCGTGCCTAGAAACAAATGCTTCATAAGCTACTGATTCCTGTTGTGGTAATCCTTGTATGGCACATTTCTCTTGTGATACGCCCTGCACCTCTCATTCAGAACCTGCACTGATTCCTGTATTTTTTTTAGTATGGTTTGTAGTGTTTGAACTTGTAAAATTTTAAATGTCTTGTGGGTGTGTGTGTTACTTCAGGGGTTGCTTTTGCTGCATGATGGAATATAGTTTATAGCACTGCAGGGCTAGCTCTTGAACCAGGACAATACCACCATGCCAGCACACGTGTGGAACCTGGACTAATTAGCCTTGCTGAGAGATGTGGCTAACTAGTCCAGACTTAACACAAATCTCACCATGCTTCTGGGAGCTGAGCTGGTATTGCTGTGTGGTAATATGTCAGCCTGCTAATTCATTCAGAGCTCTCTGCGGGATCTCTGAGTGGACTATGCCTTCAGATGGCTCCCTTTTTGGGAGACCTTATGGCACGGAAGCTTTTAGGCTCTCACCAGGTTTAACGTCCTGGAACTGACAAAGGCGTCCAAGATGGCTTCCTTATCCTAAATTTTGTTTCCATACTCAGTCTGCCAACATCTTCTGTTCTTCAGTTCACGTCAGAGGCTTGTTTGCTCATCCAGACTCCCGAGCTTTCCATTCTTCTCTGTCTCGCTGGCTCCAGCAGGTGGATCTTCAGTGGCAGGGTTCCCTTTCCAGTCCTGTCACGGCCAAAGGCTCTGTGCAGGGAACACTATTTGTTAGCGCTCCCAGCTTTCATGTTTTGGCTTCGTCGTTGTGTAGCAGCTGAGTGATGAGACGGTGAGCAATGCAGAGGGTCAGCTGCTGGGTCAGGCACCTGCCACGTGTGTCCTTTACAGTATCCTTCCCAAACCAAGTATCAAGAAAAGTGGGATCAGATTTTTTTGTCTAAAGACTATTATTTTATGTAGTAGTGATATGAGAGGAAAGGGATAGAATCTTTGATTCTACCTCATTTCAGTCTGTTTCGAATCACTAGCTGGTATTTTGTCACCTAACCTTGCTCGGTTTCGTATTTGGCTCCTGCAAACTGTATGAAAATGTTGCAGACTGCAGCGTAGGAAGGACAAATAAAAGCCATGTGAGGGGAAGATGGGGTGCATAGCAGGAGAGGAATAGTAGACTATTTCCCTGTGTTCTTCCCTCCAGGCAAACAATGTTAAGTGGTTGAATTGCTTAGTGAATTTTACTCACTTCATCTGGTCTTATTCCATACATTTTACCAAACTGAATAGTGATTATTAATAATAAGTGAGATTTTAATAGGTCTTATAAAAGTACTGTTCCATGTAAAGATTGCTGATATAGCCCAAAAGGAGCTATTACAACAGCTGTGTATAATCACTTTTTTTCGGAAAGAAATACTAGAGTTCGGACAGCTGGGGCTGCGTGTGTGCACTGGGGGCAGAAAATAGCTTTTATTGTTGTCCTATTATTTCAAGACAGGAGATTATTGAGTAACCTAAGAATTCTTGGAGCTGTTTAGCACTTTCCCTGTTCATGCCAGAGAGAATCACACATTTACTGCTAATGAGCAGAATGCAGCTTTATGACTTTGTCTGAATATTTTGCCTGAGATGACTTCCTTTACTACTGAAATCATTGGCAGAACCCCTCCTGTTGGTTTTAATGAGGAAGGATTGGACCTTTAATAAGCATCACAGTCACGTAAGCTTGGGGTTTGTTTTTTTAGCATCGTGCTTTTTAAGTGTTTTTAGTTACTGCCTGCAGTGTATACAGCTGTGAACTTGGATAATAAATAAGGATTATTTCTATGAAGAAACCTTTGGCAGCAATTTTTGCTTTGCTGAGGTAAGCTGTTAGTCATCTGCCACCAAAGGGTAATCAGCTAGATTTTAAATATTGCTGTGTCTTTCTACTTTTACTGTATTTTTGATTAGTCAATAAATACATGCTCAGTCTATTTCCAAAGCCCAGCAATCAGTATAGATGCAAGATACATTGCTGAAAAGAAACAAACGAACAACAGCTAATTGTAAAGCTTTTGGTTGTTCTAAGAAAAGGTTGGGCTCACTTGGAAATTAGTGGAAGGTGGTAAAGCTTCGTTATAAAAACATCACAACCAAAAAATTGTGTTGACAGGTGGTAAAGTACATTCTCGAGACTGAATAAACTTATTCACTGATGGTAAAAGTGAAGCCAGAGAAATTGCACTCCCTGATACTAGGGGTGAATTTGAGCTTGGGTACCCTGCAGGCAAACACAATTCAGATTCACAAGTCTAAATTTAGACTTCTAAATCCATATTTAGGAACCTGCCTGATTTTCAGAAGTACTTAGTACCAAGTCAAGGAGAGTGTCTTGTGTAATAAAATAAATATAGAGATAAGAGAGGAATCATAGTTTTTCTATTCTTGCTTGTTATGAAATAATTCAGAGCCAAAAATCCTTACCATCCTAACTGTCCCTCCTGAGTCCCCAAACAAAAAGTGCTGAAAAAGTCTAAGAAAAACTTGTAACAAAAAGTACTGTGTAAATGGAATTGTCTGGCATATTGAGTAAATAAAAATGGCAATGGCCTGACATGGTTAAAAACCAATAGATATATACCAGCTTAAAGGTAGAGAGTTAGGAAATTAGCTGTTTGGGTTCTTACTTACCCAGCCAAAAAGAGAGAGTGTTTTTAGTTGTATTACAGGCCAACTGGGCACGTGCTATATTCAATCATTGGATATACTGCAACAATACACCAGATAAAAAGTAATTGTTTAGCCATATTGAAAGTAACTCTTCTGATAAATAAGGAACATGGTGTATCATCAGGTATTTTTCTGCACCTCTGCTATTTTTTGTCCGTGATATGGATACAGAGAAGGACATGTGCACTATGCAGATGACTTTTGGTTCAAATCTGGTTTGAATAAACCTCTACTTGGTATTTTAACTTGTAAAGCCTTTAGCTGATAACAAAAGATTGGGATGCATAACATTGCTTCACCTTAATAAAGCAGTCCTTACTTAAAAAGGCTTCATTCCTTGGAATAATCAAGATCATACCTGTTATCACGTAGCAAAGTCTTTCTCTTTTCCACCCAGTTCAGTAAGAGGAATTTTCATTAAAAAACCCGTAAATAAATAAAAATTGCCATTGCACAAAATAGTCAGATTTGATTATACAGTTATAACAGGTATGAAACTGGGAGCGCTTTAAGGCCCATGGATAAAACTCTCAAGAGAGACTGCTTAAATATTCCACTTCCAAGATGTCAGTGAAGTTTGTAATGTAGGTATGGATGCTTGCAGATGTTCAGCTATTGATTTTCCACCGTTATATCTTCAACAGTGCTTCAGTGTGTATGTCATACAACATACCAAAGCGTAGAATTTAAGGTTTCAATCAGATAACTTTTACTCTATGCCGCTTTTTTCAGACTATGCCAGTTTTTAGGAGAAAGCTGTCCTTCAACTATTTGGGCTATATTCAGTCATTGGCTACATTTCAACAATACATCAAATGAATTGTGCAATCTGAGCATAGAAGATGAATTTATTAAAAGAGTGTGCACCACATTGTTCATTTTGCATATCCCCATTTGTTCTTAATCTTTGGAATGTAGTAGTGCCTTAGAGGACATCGTCAGATAATGGTAGGCGAACCTGTGAATTTGAAAACTTACAGTATTGCAAAAAAAGAAAGTAGAAGAACCATCCTAAAATTAAGAAGCAGTATAGGGAATCCAGTAACATAAGTAATTCTGACACACAGCAATAGTCTGAGGAAAACTGAAACACCTACAAAGCTGGAAAATGTATTGCAGCCAGCCAGTGCTTAGCTGTCATGGATGGCACAAGAACATACAAAAGGATTAGTTTACAGTCAGGTCTGGGAAGCAGGGCACAAAAACAGAACTGCAGAAGCTTGGGAATTATGCCCAGTTCTGCTACAGTCTTACTGGGAAACCTGAATAGTTGTTTCATACTTTTGTTTCTCCCCAACACCGAGTTTTGACTAATCCTGACCTGGTGTTACAAAATGGATGTTGATGGGAAATCAAGGTTTGGACTGTAAATTCCTCTGGGCAAAGCACCATCCTGTGCGCTTGTATAGTGCCTGGCACAATTGGACTGGTATCTCTGTGGGGGACTGTAGGCATTACTGCAATATAAGTATAAATATTTTAATCATCTGCCTTATTTCATCTGTTATCTCACAATTGTTTAGAGTAATTTGGACATTTGTTTCCTTTGCACATTTAAAATGGTCCCAGGGAGACTTCAGTGGATTGAGGTTCACGGATTATGTGGACCTGATTATTCAAATTCCCTGCACCTGCGGGGGTTTCTTTTGATATTGCATGTTTCAAACTGAATGTTCACTAAATACAATGAATTTAAAATATGGAAAAAATGAATTAAATGAAAACATTAGAACAGCATCTAAGTTTATAATCAGCCTGATGTGGGGGATGGAAATGAATGTGGAACCCAGCTGAACAGTGTGTTGGCATAAGAACTCTTGACTTACAGCTGTTCCTTTGTTCTTTTTTGTTAGTTTTACAGCATTTTTTTTCTTGAAAACCTTACTTTGCATGAAAGACAAATTCATACTAGAAGACTGTTTAGCTTTGTGCATCATAATTTAAACAGAGTGAATTGAAATCTGTTAAAGTTGCACAGCATTCTGATGGAGTGGGCAGTTTAGCCTAATAGGTCACTTCTGTCCAAAATCAAACACTAGTCTTTTCTGAAATGTAAAAATCAACTTAGACAGAAATATTCTTACTGTTTAGTAAGGGTAACATGTCTTTAATACCAGAATTACTGAGACAAAAGAAGAAAATAAAAATCCATTACAAGAACTATACGTGGAAATTGCCTGTAAATAGCTTCTGTAGACATTGTGAAAGAATGAGACAGATGGGTAAGAGTGGAGGACTCTGGTAAACATTCCTAGCCTACTGCAGGTAGTTCTGAGGTCCTCCTAAGGCACGGTTTCAGCTGTTGCTTTTTCCACAGAGTAACCGGTGAGGAAGGCCAACACCCACTTTTCCTGTGAGAACATAGATTAATTCAGGTTGAAAGGAACCTCAGGAGGTCTCTGGTTCCACCTTCTGCTGAAAGAAGGCTTAAATATGAGGTCACACCAGGTTGCTCAGCATTTAATACAGTATGATCTTGAAAACCTGCAGGGTTGGNTGCTTTGATCACTTGCCTGTTACAGAACAGAAAACACTAAACCCTCTCCTGGACATCTTAGTGAAAGTGCCATCTTCACCACTCAGTGCTTAGGTCCTTTCTGTAGCTACATGTCAGCCCATGTTCACAGAGCTGCCACTGACTGGCTCCATCATGAAGCAGGTTTATTTCCTGCCAGGTTTGTGAATTCAGTTCAGGTTTACGTATTTAAGCCAACCTTCATTGGCTTTAATGGCAATGGTGTTAGATGAACAGTAGAAGTGTCTTTCCCACCAACATCTGCCCTCAGGTTCTCCAATTTGCAAGGAAATTAGAAAACACAATAACAAAAATATCTCTAATTTCTCAGGTTATTATTATTTTTCTTTCTCCCTTCCCACACTTTTTGATTTTCTGTTCATTTGTTGCAGAAATTGTAGTGTGCAAGGTGTTAGGGTGGAAGCGTTAGTCTCATGGTTCAGGTGACCGAGTGCCACTGTGGGGGACTGGGTTCCTCTCCTACCTTCACCGCCACGTTCTAATGGGATCATCATCAGATTTCTTCAATCCGAGTTTTCATAGATTTTTTACAGATATTTTCTGCTTATGGACATGCTAAAAGCTCATGTGAAAAGTACAAGATAATAGGGGCTGTGTTTTAAACATGTGCACTGCTACATAAATTACAACTTCTTCCTCCCATAGAATACTTAGTTGTATCAAAGCAGGCACCCAAATTAGTGAATATTTAGCAAAGTGGCCTTCATCTCTCCGTGCTTCAATTATATGATTTCTTAGAGGTGTTGGGAGGATAGATTAATTATAGTGAGAGCTGAGAGCACCACAAAAAAGCTGAGAAAACCACAAAAAAGCCTATGAAGAAATTGGTAATTTTGTATTCAGTGCAGGGTTTTGATGGTGTGTGCTAAATAAGGTCTGGAATCAAACATAGAAGGATGAAGATAAAAAGAAAAACTGAATAGCTCCCCATTCAGTTAGTGTCCATTTTACACACTGAATAAGTCCTGTAAGGGGGAAAAATGCAACATTAGTTCTCATATTTTATAATTTTTGAGTTCTTGAATTTGTAAATTGAATATTTGTGTAGCATGAGATCAGAGAAAATGCACAGCAGAAATGGCACAAAAGAGTGTTCTTCCATGAGGACAGCTCACAGATTTCTTTTAAGCAATATATAAGAGTTTGTGCAAATTTTTATGTNAACCTTCCTGGGCAGGCTGTTCCCCCCCTTAACTACCTTCATGGTCAATAAGGTTTTCCTTTTATCCAGTCAATATAATTTTTTTTTTTTTTTCCCAGGACACGGTATTTCAAGTTCCAGTGCTTCACCTAACCTGAAAAGAGTAACATCTGTGTTTCCAGCCTCTTGGATTAATCTTATAATTGTTGTGATATGGGCTGGTTGGGTGGGTTGGACTGTATTACCTGTTGAAATTGTTCTGCTGGGCAGAAAGGACTCCATGAATCGCTAGACTAGAGAAACAGATCTAGGGGCAGCAGGAGTCTAATCTTGTGGCTAGGGGAGAAAGGGACTAGGAATTGTTATTATGCATTTCATGTTAAATAGTCACCAGATAAAGTATATGAAGAGAAACATAATCCAGGTTTCTTGCCACCCACAGGAGTACCCTGTTTACTGCATTAAAAAGTCATGTCATGGTTCCAGGATTTTAATTCTTCCACAGTTTCATTTAATGAAGCTTGAATAATTTTTTACTGAGGTTGTCCAGCTTAAACAGGAAAGGTATCATATCAGGTATA
>WAAD01031229.1:6536-17060 GCA_013389945.1 Fregata magnificens
AAGGAGAGCAGCACCTGATGATGTGAGTCTTTCAGCTGAGATTTGAGACTTCAAAAATATTCATTATAACACAGTTTGCAGTGATAGACAGTATTTATTTTCCTTTTTTGTCTGTGGATAATCAAATCTGATAGTTCAGAGTGTTTCGCTACCTCTTGGAATAATCAGTTTATCTTCTTGCTGCTTATGGGATACCTTCTTAGTTATGTTGATCTTGTACAAGGTAACTGAAAACTTTGACTAGCCAGATTACCATTAACTGCTGATGCTTTCCAAGAGGTTCATTCCTTTGGCTGTTACACAATAAGGCAAAAAGTACATAACATCTTCTGCTTCGTTTGTAATTTCCAGCTAGCAAGAAGAAATTTCTAAAACTCAGTGTAAAATCCTCAGAAGATCTTTCTTTGAAAGCATTAAAGTTTTTACATAAAAAGCATACTATAACAACAAGTTTCTCTAGGGCATAAATTAGACATAATTTATGAGCATATTTATGAACATAATTCAGATTAAGCTGGGTTAGTAGTAAAAAGTTTGAATTACAAAAGTTCTAGATTTGAATTAAAAAAATTTTAGATTCTTTATTAAAACTGTAATTTAATGATGTTACCATAGTACTAAAGGTGTACAAATAATTTCTCTTCCTTGTGACTGATACATGTATATATGTATTAATATTTTAAAAAAAATAAAAAAAGACCTTTTTCTACAATTTAAAACTTGTTTAAGGGTCTATTTTTGGGGCTGGGGTATTAAGGAACTCCCAATTCCTTATCAATTTAGGGTTTCTTATTGATGGGCAGGTTAGTTGCCAAGTCTCATGCACGCTTGTAACCATGCAACCACATATCCGGAGTTCTATATGGTTGTGGGACCATGTGGTGCTCCAAAGAAGAGTTGTAGCCAGGAGCAGGCTGTCTCTGTGGGAAGAGTTCTGATTTTTCTGTTCCCTTGGCCTTTTGCAGTTGCCCTTTTGCAGTTGCCCTTCGGAAAAACAAGTGCCAGGAGCAAGCTCTGTCAATGCACCTTTATTGAGGCAGTGTGGTATAGTTCTGAGCATGCACAGTGAATTTTGAGTTTTTAATCCTGAGCCTGGATTTAAAGCACTCATTCAGTACATCTTTCGCTTTCCAAAAAGCTTGCACACAATAACTCCATTGTTAGAAGGAGGAAGGTCAGCTGCATGCAGTCCCTTCTTACTGAAAGAACTAGAAAGGTTCACCGCCTTTGATCTTACAGTATTGATGCCTTTAGGGACCTTCTGTAAGCAGAGTATCCACTACTTACATTTAAAATTTAATCCACAGACTGAAAAGCGAAAGACCTCAGTTTACCTTGAGTTCTCCAGTTCTAATTCACAAATATTCTAAATGTAGTTTTGTATGTCATGTTATATTCATTACCTGAATTTAAGAGGAATTGTGGCAGGACCAAAGGCTTGATATACAAAGGTGTAAATGCAAGGATGAAAGCTAAGTCAATTCCCTAGTATTTTGCCACACACGCTGTATTTAAAAGATCATCACCTTACTAGGTAGAATAAAGATTTCAGCCTTAATTGTGAAGTCATGTGTTTAAAGGCCCATCATAGTCTCTGTATATTCCTTTGTACAAGATATTTTCTCTGTATTTATTTTAAAACCAGTTTAACGAGGGAGGGATGCTCATTTGAAGACTAAATTGCAATTTTTGTTTAGCATGTCTCATTTGAAGATACTGCTGAAAGCTAACGACTGTCCTTGTAGTGATTATTTTTCTAATGCATTAATGGTGAGTGTGAAATACTGAAAGGTAGTTTTGTAGGGAAATGTGAACAGTCTTGTAGAAGAATATTGTGCAGAGGTTTTTCTTATACCATTCTTGTGTTCTGAGAATGAAACTATTCTTCTGTCTGTTGTGATTGATTCTTAATGCTTTCGTCCTAGCTGACTGTTTGCGATGAGAACTGCAGTAGATACGCTTTGAACCATCACTACTTCTAGATCATTATCCTACATGAATACTGCTAAATGTTCACTTTGGGCATTAATGCTGAAGTTATAGGGAAAATACACTAGCTCTTTGTAAAATAATACCAAGTATTTCTAATTCTCAAACGATTCATGGGGGACATGACCTTTTCCAGAACCAAGGCTACTCTTCCATTAGGCATGTTACATCAATTTTCTATTGATCGATAATACTTTAAAATGTAGAATAAGTTATTTGGAAGTGTATTTTGTGTATTACAAGACTTTGCAAAAGTGTGCAAAGTTGGGAGATAGGCTGCCAAGGACTTTGATCAAACATCAGTTATTTGTAAGTGTTTTATGAACTCGAATGTGAAGGTTATAAATAAATTTAGGTTATACTGGGAGCGTTGCTTTATAAGTGAAGCCATTTAACACCTCACTGTTGTTTGGACTTTCCATATTAAGTTTCATCACCATTTGGTGTTTGACTGAAACAGTAATGAACTAGGTGATTTTTGGCTTTTTGTCATGCTTTTTTCAGAGTTCACTTTCAGTTCTTTTACTGAAGTAGGCATACAGGAGTAAACAGAGACTGTTCATTTTTATTGGTAGCCTGAAGGCAAACTCTGTAGCTGACAAGAGGTAGGAAACTGCCTGCCAGTTGTAGGGCTAAATCTCTAGACCCAGTTCTATAGTGGTGCAGTTGGCTGCTGTGATAACGTTATACAACTGTTTCTGATCTATCTAGAAGATAATACAAGGAGTAAGGCAGTGAAGAATCAAGATCACTTTTTATCTTAATCATTTTATAAGTGTCAGTACTCAAACTATTAAATGTAAAGGCTGACTGAGAACATGGGTACTTGACTGGAATTTGGAGCAACTTGAAAGCTAGGCAATAGAATAAACTGTTTCACGTCAGTAGGTTGTTACAAAGTACACCGTGTAACATTGTACTTGATAATGGTTCATATCAGCCTTTTAGGTATGCTGGTCTCTTTTGACAAAAGTTAATTTTTGTCAGCTATAATTACCCCCCCCAAAAATGAAAAACTACTCAACGTGAAGATACATAAGCTTTTGTGTCTGTAGCTTAACTACTGGAGCCGTGGAGATTTTAAGTGACTGTACATGATATAGCACCGTAGATAATGTGTTCCATGTGTCTTTAAATAATTCAAATACAGTGATTTATCAAATAATAATTTCACTGGAACATGGGATTGATTTGATTGATTTGCATATGTAAAGATTTATAAAACTGTGGTGTGATTACTATATCAGTGTGCCTGAGAAATGACCTGAATATGTAGAATAATCATAACTATCTCTTTGGTATTGAATTCTTGCTACAAATATTTGTATTTACTTTTTAAAGCTGCATATAGATTATTAAGGCATAAACAAAGCTAGCTATTGCTTTAGAACTTTATTCTGTACTAATAATATACATACTTATAATCTAAATGTGTGGTACCTATACTTCTCTAGTTTGAGGTGGGACAACATGTGCCCTCTTTGAGATGGAGAGGAGGGCAGTACACTAAATTACTTTCCTTCCCACATTAGTAATGGAATCAGACCTATGGGTTATCTGTGGTCAACCCCTGAGCAGTAGGTCGCCTGCAGGCTGCCTGTAAGCTCAGTTTGGGGAACAGCTGAGAAAGAGGGCAGGCAGGTGCTAGCTGTCGCTGGTGTCAAAACAGTTCATTCAGGTGAGGAGCCATCTCAGGGCTCCTCAGAAATCAGGAGAGGAACAGCCTGTAGCCAGGATTAATTGTTCAAATGATGGCAGCCCACTCCCCAAAGCTGCTCTCCTGCAGGCCCCTCTGCCCATGCACAGTAATCCAGTCAGATGCCTTCCTCTTATGCGACAGCAGACAACTGTGGTTCCTCTTCCATCTGAGTGTTTTTCCCAGCATGCCCCTTCCCAAGAAACAGGAATGCTTCAGAGGACTTGCCCCAGCAATTCCTCCAACCCACAGTCTACTCAAGGGGACATTATAAAAGCCTCAGCTAGGAGAAGACAGTGTAACCTCTCCTGGCAGGCAGCAAAACAGACTGCTGATTGAACACACTTCACCTGATCATGTCAGATAAAAACAGGCTGTACCTAAGCAGGTGTGTAATTTGGTTAATGTGGTCTTAATATGCGTGTGTTTGTATCTTTTCAGGGTGTTGATGATGCCTTCTATACATTAGTTCGAGAAATCAGAAAACACAAAGAGAAGATGAGCAAAGATGGTAAAAAGAAGAAAAAGAAGACAAAGACAAAGTGTATAATTATGTAAATACAATTTATCCTTATTCTTAAGAAGTACTTAAGTAATTTTTGTACATTACACTAAATTATTAGCATTTGTTTTAGCATTACTTTACTTTCTGCTTCATGATCCTGTTAGCTTTACCTGAATGCTTGTTTTAAATGACAGTGGAAACTTCATTCCTCTTAAAGTGCCAGTATTCTTTGGCTGTTGGTTCTTGAACTAGCAATGCCTGTGAAAAACAAACAAACAAAAAACAAACAAAAAAAACCCACACACAAAAACCTGAGAACTGTCTTAGGACTCTTTGGTGCATGCACAATTGCTAACTTCCTCTTTTTCTTACTGATTGTGAACTTCTGTTCTGTGTGCAAACCAAACAATGAAATGATGCTCTACACATTCTAACATCCCCTTTAATTTTTTGGTTTTTAAATCTGGTTGGGAAAAAGGACTAGTTAGCAAAAGAGACTTTAATTTCAGCCTTTCTTTTACTTTAGACTGACTGCAATATAGAGAGACCAGAAGCCTTTATAGTCTTCCTGTAGATTTTGCTTCTAGGCATCTAGTCTTGTAGCATTTCAGATCAACTTTAATGAATGTAAAGATAAAACTTTCACAAAAAAAATTTTCACCGCAATTTGTCATGGTCACTCCTTAAATACTCTATTTTTTCTATAAAAAAAGAAAAATTAAAAAAAGACAACAATGCACATCTGGCAATGGAAAAAGTAAAAGTTCTAATTAGGTTGATTTGCTATTGTTAATGCATTGCTTTAAGACTTTCACTAACTTATTGTGTCTGAAGATCAAGGTGAAATCCTAGCTCTCCTGACCCCCAGTGGCAAATCTTTAAGTAGCTTTGTTCAGTAGGTACATGATTTCACCCTTAGTGTCTCTAGGAAATACTAGAAAGCCTTAACAGATAAGTTGATTCAAATTCTTAGGTTAATTCATACATGGATCCAGAATTTACCATAAGAATTAAATCTGAATGAATCCTAAATTATATAAGCAAAGTAAAACAACTTTTTTTCCCCAAGAGTGGCATTAAATATTTCCAGATGCCCATTTTGTGCAAAATAGGGGAGGAATTTTAAATTCTACTAACATCAAATGAGTGAATGAATGAGTTGAATTTAGCTGCTTCATGCAAATAATTTGGAAATCCACTATGCCATAAAAATGGTGTGGAATTTACACAAACCATCAGCATAGGACATGATTTCCAGAGTCAATGTCAGTCGTGTGATGTTCGTGAAGTACTAGTTTTGTTGCACAGATTAAATGGTTGGTGAGTGGCATTCCAGTGTCTAGACTGTCATGAAGCTAGACCAAGATTTTAGTGTTGTCTTTCTCTGTGATTAAGTTCTCTTGTGATTTTTTTTTTTGTCTTTTTTCCCTTTTTTCTGATTGGAATTAATGCAGAATTTTTGCAGCAGCTTTCATTTTTGGTACTGCAGTAGTCTATTTATTCTGCACTAAAGTAAGAGCCAGTAATTCCAGTGTTGCCAGTTTCTGTTGTCTTACTGTAAATGTTGCATTGTTTGATCGTTTCATTAGGGCCTGGGTTCCTGAAGGTACACTTCTTCATAGTACCTAACTCAGCTGCAGAGTAAAATTTGAAAATGTGACTCTGGTGTACCCGAAAAAATAAAGCACAAAACATTGAAGTAGGTAGTTCAGGACACTGGAAAGTGTGGAACAGGGAATAGCAGCATTGCCCTAACCTAAGGTATACCTAAACAATGATGTGGAAATTTTACACAGTACTATTTTCATACCTGTGTTACTTGTGCCATTCATATGATGTCAAAGGTGCAACTGCATGAGAAAAGTATTCTTTTGCTTCTACGAAAAAGAACCCCACAGTGACTCTCATAGTTGGAGAGCTGCAAAGCTGGCAGGGGACGTATACTGTCTGGATTGCTGCGTCTTCTTTAATTTCCACTTGGCTGAGAGAAATAATGCCTTTCCCTGCCTGCGCCCCCCATTCCCCACCCTCCACCAAGACCCAGACCCCCTCCCCTCCTTTCAGCTTCAATGTGAAATATACTTTAGATTATGAAATATTCTGAAAAACACTAATAGGAGAACCTAACGCTATATCATAAGGACCAATAAGGAATAAAAACAGATTCTTAATGTCGCAAAATATTTTATAGCTTCTAAGGTTAAAACATTTTGGAAACAGGTTAGTTATTTGCACGTTTTAGACACTCTTGATGATATATGAAGAACGTAGCAAAAGTGGATAGTATACCTTGAGCAAATGGAAGTAATCTTAAGATTACTTGGAGATTTTTTGGTAACTGAGTCACACTGCATGTAAAATCAGGGCTGGTCTAAAATTATGTTAATTTAACTACAAACTGTTAGGAGAAATTTTTTAGCTGAAATGTCTTAATCATCAAATGTGGATTTATATAGCTCTAATGTAAAGCTATATATAAAATAGGGCGGGGGGGTTTCAGTAAATGTGAACTGTAGCTGCCAATAATTAGTACAAAATCTATTTAGATTAGCCCTTATTTACTTTTTTTAAAAAAAAGGAAAAAATACACATCCTTGCCACTGTTGTGCAGTTTTGTCTTAGTATTTGTTGAGATTTGGTGAAGCATGTTGGATTGCAGCTTGCACAAGTTGATCTTATAATTATTCTGTCTTTCCCTATTTGAAATGCTTTCAAAGAACACACCTGGATGCTGTCTGTTCTGATAGCAACTACTAAATGAACATATGAATCACTTACTGCGTTCATACATTAAATTGCCATGTGTCAGGGAGTAACACCTTCTTACAGTAGCTTTATGTAACTCTGGTCAACAACTTTCATCATTGGTTTTCTCAAAGCTGAAATTTAATTCTTTTGACCAGTCTCATTGCCCTAAAATTTTTGCTAACCTAAAGTTTCACCGTATAGATTTTGTTAAAATAACGGGATCTCTGTAATGGGTAAATACAGACACACAATCTTCTGCTCTTGTCTATACTACGAAGCAATACAATTATTACCTTCAAAGACCATCAAACTGTAAAGAAATCATTTTGTCTCAAGTTTACATAAAGCTACATAGATGGTAAATCTTTCCTAACATTTCTTTATTCCACTGTCTTGTGTTTTCATGTTGAAAATACTTCTGCTTTTTCCTCTTGAGTGCCAACTTCTTACTAGAATGACTTCTTAATGTAATATGTTTACCTGGAATGTATTTTAACTATTTTTGTATAGTGTAAACTGAAACATGCACATTTTGTACATTGTGCTTTATTTGATGTGGAACATATGCAGTGTGATCCAGTTTTTCCATCATTTGGTTGCGTGACCTAGGAATGTTGGTCATACCAGACATTAAGTTAAAAAAAAAAAAAAAAAAACCGTTTGTTTTAAAATTTTTAATGTTTTTAGGAGTATGTGCTGTGAGGTGATCTGGAATTTGTCATTTTTTTTTGTCAAGCTGTACTGCTCCTATTTATTGTAATGTAATAAAAAATAGTTATTGTGAGTTTCTGTCCCAGTTTGCTTTTTCTCTCCCAAGAATTTCAGTGCCTCATCTGTGTAACAGTATCCCATGAACTGCATGTGTTTGGCAGTTGTTCTCAGTTTATTTCTTGTACTTCTGACTGCCTGTCACAAAGCTGTTGCCTTTGCCCACAGGTGTTCCTTTCCTCTGAGAGGGGGTGCTGTCACACTGTGACAAAATGCTTTATTGTACTGATCCATCTCCCCTGGTCTGTGCTGCTTTTGCATGCTGCGCTCTGCAATAAGCGGAGGCTCACTTGAGGTGAGGTTGCACTTCTTGTTCACTGGTGCATGCTGCTTGGGCTGTACCATCTTCAGTCATGCCCCAGAGACCTTGTTTTCATTTGTCTAACAACGGCAGACTTGATTTGAATTAGTCTACAAGTTTAAAATACTCTGAACAGCTATTCTGTGTTCATTCCCAGGTGCACATTTGTTTTCTTCTATGAAATGCCTTCCATAAACTTACTTACAGAAAATATGAAAGATGTTCTTTAGTACTGATTGTGTCCTATGCGGGAGAAAAAGCGTGAACCTGCTACTGTTCTATAAACATGCTTTGGCCCTTTGTTACCATGTCTGGATAATCTTTTATCAGTTATTTAGAAGGGTACATTAAATTTTGCATATAGAGGTATTCATTCAGAATAGGTTTAACTGTAACATATTGTAGAGGAGTTAAGTTGATGTGCAAGGACTGTTTTTGACAATGTGGTGCTAGAAACTGAAGCACATCTCATCACAAGGTGGTGTACTGTCTAATTTGCCATTTTTTTTTTAATTCTGTTCTGGAATTTGTGTGTGTGAAGACTTGCTACTGCCAACAGCTCTACTGCAGTGATTACTTACCTATATTTCAAAGATTATTTCTGTTCTATTGCCAGTGTCATTTAGTTCTTGGCGGGGGGAGGGCGGAAACACCAACCAACACTGGTATGTGCAGAGTATCAGTTCTGGCACAAGTTTGTGCTAGTCGAGCCAAGGTCTAGAGTCAGCCATGCAGCAAACTTCTCGTCCAGGGTAAAGGATCAAGTTCTGTATTCCTGCTACAGCAGTTACACAACAGCAGAAATCAGTCGTAGCAGGAATTGTCTTCAGGGTTTAAGTAAGTGCTTAAACCACTGTTGTTCAAATTCACCCCTTTCCTGACCCCGTAGTCTTCTGACAAAGTAAGACAGCGCCTCCGCCAGCCTGCCAACGTGACTCTTGCACATTAAGTGTATGTAGTTAAAATCTTTAAGAATTTACTTTACTTTTGAGAAGTTGCTCATTTATGGTGGAAATGAATCATTAAATGTGGAAGACTTTCAAAACCAGATTAATCTTCTAGGTAATGTGAGAAGTGTACCGCCTTGAATCAGCATTAAATTACACAGCTCTTAGGTAAATACAAGAGCAGCTATCTGTTCGAGATGCATATCGAAGTGAAACAGAACAGAATCGTATTACCATGACTTCCTGGAAAATTGTTTTCATACATGAAGTTTTAGTTCAAGGAGGTCAAAAGTAGTTGAGAAAAACCTATTACCCATATAATACAAAACCCAAATCCTTCAAGCACCTGCGTAAGGAGAAGCAAAGTCCTAATTTGTACTTCAGATGGGTTGGAAGGATTTACGTTTCATTTCTTCTGAGGTTACAGCTCTTTTATTGTTTATTTTTATGGATTCGTATCGTTACATGCAAAGTCATTGGCACCAGTTACTGATTGTCATCACTGTAGTAGCGCTGTTTCAGAGCTCTGTATTTTCTGAGAAAGTACAAAGCCTCTAACTCCTTTATAACAAATTCTCCTCGTGCAATTAGTTGCTTAATTTTTTCAGGATCCTTCACATCTTTATTTTTTAGAAAAGCTGCTTTCAAACGGCTTCTAAAGTAGTCTGCTCCTTTGGGATACTCCCTTCCGAGGTACAGCAGCTTGAAAAAAAAAAAAAAAAAATTTTTTTTCTTTTTAACGGATCAAGTGCACGGTGAAAGGGTTTTGTCTAGTTAAGGAAAGTGCTCGTGGCATTCAAGACACTTACATTTTTGTATAGATTCAACACTTCACCTCTTAAAGAACTGGCCATTCTCACATTTCAGTGAACTCTTTATTCTCGTCTGATTTTTTTTTTTTTACCTGAAGAATAATCAGTTTGACGTTAGCCTTCCACGGGAGTTGGTAAATCCCAGCCTCATCCTCCACAGAAACTGCACAGTTTCTAACCAGACCCGTACTGAGCCCTGCTTGCTTTAACTCTGTTACTTCCTGGTTCTACTCCCCATTCTCTTCTACTTTGGCTTCTTTTTAATTTTTGTTTCCATTTAGCTTCTCTTTCTTTTCTCCCCTGCCGCCTGTCCTCATCTCCAACATAAAACATGAAACCTCCAGAACCTTTCCGCTACTGTGGCGCTTGTTTCTCTCTGTGCTGTTCAGCGGCTGCTCTCTTACGGACTTAGGGTTTTCTGCTTTGCCCTTTATATCTATGTACATATGTCCATATATGCATGCACTGGTAAATATATATATATAGAGAGAGATAAAACTGTAGGAATTCCTCCAACTTTTGCGTTCGTAAATCTTGCTTTTTAAAAATCGTTCCGATGCATCAGCGCATGCTGACAAAACGTAACGTAAAAACAACAACAACAAAAAAAGCGTTAGTGACGAAGTAAACCGACTTTTATTTCTGGAAACAAAAGCAACCGGGCTCAAGCCCGGGCTCCGCAGGCGGCACTGCCGGCGCTGCGGGAACCGGCTGCCTCCCGGAGGCCCGGCGGGGCCCGGGGCCGTCCCCTCGGGCTG
>WAAD01031237.1:8904-30183 GCA_013389945.1 Fregata magnificens
TTTCCTCTTCTCCCTTTCCCCATTCCCCGTTCCCTTTTCCCTTACCCCCTTAACTCCTTCCCCCTTTACCTCTTATCCTGAAGCAGTAGCGTTTAAAACACAGTTAATTCAGTAATTATATCCTTGAATTCCTTTCAGACTCTTAGGTAAATACCATCTGGTCCTGATGATTTGTTACTTTTTATCAATATGTCTAAAATCTCCTCTGCTGACACTTCATTTTGAGACTGACATTCAAACACAGAGAAGCAACAGAATTTCCCTTCTTCACAGTGAACATGGATATGAAGAATTCATTTTTCTTTTCTGTTATGACGTTATCTTCCTTGTATGATTCTTTTACATCTTGGTCATTTGTAAATCCCATAAACTGTCTGGCAAGTTTCTTGCTTTTGATGGATATGAAAAACTTTTTATTATTACTTCTTTTATTTTAGAAACTTTAGCAGCTTCTTTCTTACACTAATCTTTTCATCCTATTTTTATTATGTTTTACCATTCGACTTGTCCGCAGTCAAGCTTTTTCGCTATTTTCATTGAGTGCACATGCCTTCCACTTTTGAAAGATATTGATTTATTTCTAAACTAAACTGGAGGGGGGGTACTTCGCTTCGAAGGATGACACAAACGAAAAAATATGGGGAAAACAGGAAAAAATTAGAAGGACTCTTTGCTTAAAGGAATGAATTTCTGTGGATATGAAAATAAGGAAATAAGAAATAGAGAAGATTAATCATATAGTTAAATTTACACTATTTCTAATATCAGGTCATGAAGCAAACACATGCTTCAAGGATGTGTTTTTTCATTCCACCTCAGTATTTGCAGCAGCTGCTCCTTAGATGAAGGGCACTGTGTGTGCTGTATTCTCTCCCACAACACTATTCTCTGTAACATCCCTGACGGCAGCTTGAACACAGCAGCCCACCTTTATATGGCAACACAAAGATGTGTCTTGGCTACTTTAGAGCATTCGTACTTTATAGTCTGGTTGTATTATTCATAACATTTTCCAATAGCTTAGAGCTCCTATAAGGGTACCAGCCAGACCATCCAATTATTGGAACTAAATTTCACAACAATCTGGAGCCTACAGTTCAAAGCTGTCAGTTTTTAAGTCCATTTGGAAAGGCCTCTGACTTTTTAAATCTTATGCAGCCATTCCCCATCAATGGAGGGGAAACAGGTTTAGAAGTAGAAAGGAATTAAATGATTAGAGGGTATCTCTAGAGACTGAAGAGAAACCTGATAATTTCATATGTAGGATGCAGTTCAGTGAAACAGTTTTGTAATACTGCTATTGTCTGTTTAGGATTTGGGTTGTGGTGGGGTTTGTTGGGTTGGGTTTTTTGTTTTTTGGTTTGTTTTTTTTTTTTTTGTCTTAAAGTCTTGTTTTCCACAGCAATATTTAAAACATTGTCATAAAGCTTGTCAGTACCTGCTAGCTTTATTTTAGAATTCTTATCTATGCTGCAAATCAAACTGGAAAAAAAAGCATAAACAACAGATTTTTTGATGTAAGGATTTAAAGGCAAGCACCAAAATGGCATAAGAAACTAGATTAAACACCAAGTTTCACAAGGGCTAAGCACCTGTGGCTCCTGGTGATATTGATCCAAACTGGGAATGCTTAGTGGTTCCTCAGAAAATCTGTTCTCCTTCTGTTAGTGCTTAATAAGGGTTTGAGGTTCTGACTGTGGAATTTGTATTTTTAGAATATTAGGGAGAGATGCTAACACAATCTCTTGGTATTTCAAAATATTTTGCCATTTCTATTGCAATACTATTTTTTTAAAATATATTCCTCTAGCTACCTCTACTCATGGATGTAATTGATTTGATGGCCTCACGTTACCAACCCTGTCACTCCCAGTGAGATATTTCCTTCATTTGTGTAACGGGAATGTTCCATTATGAGGTGGTTAAAGGTAATTCACGACATTGATCCTGCTTTGCAAACCTCATTGAAATCCATACATTCCTGCTTTTGCAGAACAATTTGCTGGACCTAGAAGATCATGTTCTCACTATATATTAGGATGCGTGTCTGTGAGTGTGGGTGGGAAATGGGAGACCTACTTGAGCAGAGGAGGATGCACTGTTCTTGAAAGTGCCTGCCATTGATTACAATTATAAAGGAAAATAGTTTGGGTTTTGAACTTTTGGGGCAGATAATATAACCTGATAATACAACCCATTTCAATTGCAAACTGTTGGTGGCAAAAGCAGACTATTATCCACGCTTATATAAATGCTATCATAATGGATGCTCTAAGGTCTTTTAGTAATAGAAAAGATAAATAACAAGATGAGGAAATTTAATGTTCTGGGGAAATACAAGAATCTGAATGTTAATATTTTTGTCATGAATCAGAATTAAAAAACTGAAATACAAAAAAAGCTGCATGGAATGTAGTTTTCCAAAAAGATTTCTTTAGAATGAAATATTTGTTTCATCACTTATTGATTGAGGTGTTTTTGTTATTAGATCTGAAATGCAGGGTTTCAGGCTGCTTGCCTTCACTTGTTGGAGTCTGAACCATTCAAGTAACTGGCACTTATTCTTTCCAATGGCATGTACTCCTCCAACAGACTGCATCTCTATAATGCACCAAATGATATCTGATTGCTGAAAAATTGCATCACTCAAAGCCTCAGTTCATTATTAACGGCATAGCTCATCCACCCATAAGAGAGTATGGGATAATCAGAATTATACTTTCCAGTATGCTGTGAAACACAAAAATAAAGCTTCTTTTAGGGAAAAATAACCCAAATCAGCAGGAGAAGCGTAAAGTATAACCCTCAACTGCCTGACACTCCATGTTCCAGTGATCTCTATGATTCATCAAATCTTCTGCTCAGCTCTTCTGATTCTGTAACATATTTTTTACAGCAGTTCATCAAAGAGATGTGGCAAATTCATACATATTTTCATAGAAAATTCATTTTGTGTTCAAACATAAAATAAAAAAAAACCCACAGGACTTGAAATTCTTAAATTGTTCTGGTAACTGATTATTTCATGATATTTATTTGTATAACAACTTGCATAGTTGCATTTAAATGAGGCTTCCTAAGTGGTACCACAATGTAAACAATCCGGACATACCAACAAAGAAGGTGAAATCAGTTTCAAGGTTGGGAGAGGGATTAAAAAAAGAGTTGTCCTGTAAATCTCTCCAGTTTACTGCTAAGTCTAAATAAATTACCCGCGCAGGTATGGGGCAGAACTGCTATACATTCCAGGACTTTTGATTCTCAGGATTGCACCTGAATAACAGTGGAACCATTTCTCCCATCCTTGGCATTGACTGCTGCTCCTGTAATTGCCTTCTCTGTTATGAGTCTTTTTTTCCCCTTTTCCTATAAAAGAAATTACAGCTTGTCTCTGTAGAAGATAAAACCTGAGTAACTGCTGTACCATAGAAATGCAGCAGGTTTGTGCAATAATACGAAGAAGAGAAGATATGCGACTTGTGGGCAATTAAATACATTCGACACAGCAGCCCATCGGAGAGCCACTTATTTTTAACTCCTTTTAGTTATTTCTCTTTAAAAAGGGCTTTAGCCCTCCAGCTTCTCTCTGAAGAAACTTTGAGACTAGCCATGACAGGACTCACGTTGTTAAGCCTGCTGGGTAGCGCCAGTACAAAACATGATGACAGAGTCACCCACAGAGAGAGCTGTCTTATTTATCCCCATGCTGGCAAACTGATGCACTCCTAGCTGTAGTAGTTTTCCCTGTAATCATTTGTATTATTATTTATAACAAATTACATGTCAAGGACACAATGGCAGATTGGTGCATCCCATTAATTTTTGTATGAGGGGTGGGGGGAATAAAAGGTTATGAACTGTTACTAGACACACATTGACAATTTATTTTACCTGTGAACTGAGAAGTCCTTTGCATTTCAACTTTTATGAGGCAGATAGAGATGGAAAGAGATAGACTCAGATAGACTTGAGAGATGGAGAGGAAAAAAAAGGGAAATGGGAGACAGAGGCTTGGAGTGTCAGATATGGATATGAATTGAAATGGTACCTTTAATTCCACTACATTTCCTATGATAAAGTTGTTTTCTAAAAAAACACTTGTTAAATGCATATCTTTCAAAAGAGCAGTTGATGAACATTTAGGGTGAGGAAAGACAGTCTCTGCTGATGAACACTAGTAGATGATGTGCATTTTTTAAGAGACTGGGGTAACTTTATGTTTAACAAGCAGTTGCTGTAGGTCGTTAGTATCAAGCTTTATGCAAGAGTTACTCTGTGAGAGGTTCATGGCAGGAATACATCCTAAACAAGGAGAAGTGAAGGCAGAGGCAGTACTGAACAAGGTTTAAGCATCACAGTAAGTTTAGTAAGTAACTGAGTGCACGAGAAGAACAATGTGAAAACATTTGTGAAAGAAGTAGGGGTAGGGAGAATGAAAGCTTGGACTCTGTGGCCTGTGTAATGTAAGAGGTCACACAAGATGATTGTAATTGTCCTTTTTGGCCTTAAAAATCCATGAATCTATGAATGAATGAATGAATCTGTGATTCTGGGACAAAAGCTGAAACAAGGTTCAAAGATTGCAGGTCCAAAGCCAAACTCATCAGTGAAGACTTATAAAAAGACATGATTGATGACTAACCTTGTCCTTAGATTGTACGTGAGGCTATTGCTTTTTAAAAGTGACACTTGTCACTTTTCCATCTTACCAGGAGGAGAAGAAAAATATATATGTATAATCTTTGTCAACATCAATTTTTCCTTCAGGTTTATTGCAATCATAAACTGTACTGCACAATGAAAAAATACAGTGTCACCTTGGGTCCATCAAACTTGACACTAAAAGGTTAAATGAATTTCTTAGCTTAGCTTGATCCAAAGAGGAAGAGTACCCACACGTTACATGCTGCACAGAATACTTTTTTTTTCTTTTCTTTTTCTTGCCATTGCAGACAAAGTTTACAGACAAACAATGGACGTTGCATTCAGCTCAGCAGCACAAAGGTAATTGTATCAATAAGTTCCAAAGATCTGAAGGATCTTTCAGTGGATGATTTGCAGTGCTAAGCATTATGGCTCCAAAGAGATTCACAGATTGAAAGTTGGTACATCTGAGGTGGCAAGCCAGTCAGCTATATTATCCGTGCCAAATTGGGTGGAGTTGTCCTCACTGAGACTTTTTTTAACCTGCTAGACTAAGCATTTCCTTTTTCTTCTTCATTTTCAAACCCAGCCTTATTACATCTCTTTCTCTTTTTCTCCTTTATCACTCCCTTGGCTGTGCTGTTACACTCTTCAACTTGACTGTTCTTTTAAAATTCTGCAACTGCATAGATTTAAGATAAGAACATTGAGAGAAGGATGGGCTGTTATGTCTATATGGGAACTGGTGAGAAACTTTACAAGTTTCCATTTGTTTTTTTAAAGTAAACAATAAATGATGTTTGGATGCTCTGGCATCAAGATGTGGAACATCTTTCATCCTGCAGTCCCTGTTACCTTCTGGAGGGAAACCAGTCAAACTCGTCCTGGTTCAGAGAAAGTATATACTGAAAAAATCATTCTGCTGGAGGGAAAGACATCAGTTTATAACTAATATAACAAAATGATGACTTTACATCACTGCTTAAATAGGCTGAGAGTTCAGTTGCTTGGTTACAATATTTTAGACGGGAGAGAGGCAAAACTCTGGTACTAGAACCTTGTAAGTATGTAACTGCTGGGTCTGGATCCATTTAACCTTGTATTGCATGGAAAACAAAATGAAACAAAAAAAAATTAACTACAATTAGAGGGTTGGTTCCCATGGCATTTGTGAGCTCCATTCTGAGCTTTGCACTAGGATCTATATGCACCTCCATTCATTTTTTGAAAGGTCAGGCATGCCATGAAAACCACACTTAAAGTGCATATGTCACTCCATACCTATAAATGATTGCTTATGAATCTAAAATGTGGCTGGAACTAAAGTTTTGCAGGATTTGTATGTTCACTTACAGGAAGTCCACATGTGAATGAGCAGCAGTGAAATGCGAAAATTACCTCTACTTCTTCCTTTGTATATGATTAATAGAAGACTTGAAAATTAAGCACTGGAAACATAACAAACAAATTCCCTGCCTTGACCAGACCCTGGATCCCTAACAGAAAACAATTTGTGCAATAATGACTCCTTTACTTTGTTCCAGAATAAAAGCACTGCTCATTAACCAGTGCTGCAGGCAAAGTGAGTAGGAATCTATACCAGGCAAACTCTAAATAAGAAATCCAGAGGCTAGGAGATGTGAAAAAAGCATAAAATGAAGTTTAATGACAAAATTAGCCAGTTGTTAATGAGTATTTCAGACTTCATACTGCAGAACTAAACAAAACAGAAAAAAAAATAAAAAAGAGGCAGTGAGATACCAGTGCTTTCAGTTATTTCCATTCAGAACAGTTTCTTAAACTGAGTTTGCATTTTTGACATTAAAAGACTGAATTGTGTCTCCTTTTTACTTTAAATGCCATGTATATAAAAATCAGTAACACCCTTCTATCCTGCCTAGTGTGGAAAATCTTTGACACTTGGGAAAAGCTAGGAACAGCTGCATCCAGATATTCTCCCAGAAGTCTGAAATCTCACCAGCTGCTTTGCTTCAGTTGTCCTTCTACTCCTGGGCCTTTAGTGATGGTCAGAGGACAGTACTTCCTGGAAGAAAATAGTTTGTATAGATTCTGCTTAATAAGAATATTTCCTACTGCTATGTAAGAATTGGTAACCTTTCTTATAACTGCCTAGCTTTTCTTAAGCAGTTGACTTCTGCAAACTGCTTCCCTTACTTAACACTTTAAAGCAACCGGAATTTACTTTCTGGGAACCCTTTCCAAAGTCTGTGAAAGATTTGAGGTCTGAAGAAATAAAAGCCCAGGGTTTGATATAGAACAGGTACTGTTCAGCAAAGACAGCACTTCAGAAGTATGTCCCATAACTGGCTGGACTGGTGTTGTGGGTTAACCCCAGCAGCAGAGGATGGTTGGTAAAAATACCCAGACAGGGAACACATATAATATTGTGCATTTATATTAGTGTGTGTTTGTGTGTGTGTGCGTATGGATATATCATAAAATTCTGGTAGCAATTGAAGTATTATTTCGTCCTGACTATATGCAATGTTGATTCTTGCAATGTTGATTTTCTGTGCTAATATAAGTAACATGCAAAACTTAAGCTACAAATGTTTATTTAGCAAGACAGAAAGAGAGAGTGAAAGTGAACAAGGAACTTTGTGATTTTGACATATAATTCTTCAGATATGATCAAAGAAGTCCATTTACTGGAAGCTCTACTAAGTGTCAGGCAAAAAAATTTAAAGAATTGGAGCTGTCGACAGGATGACACTTTCATTTTGAGGCAACTTTCAAGGTTTTGAAACTTGTTCTTTTTCCACATTGTGGTGAAACGTCTGTTTTCCTAATGAACGATTTAGGCTTTGGATTCCTGTCTAAAGGAACTTAGACACCCATCCCTCCCTTTCAAAGAAAAAAAAAAGATTAAATGAAAAATAAAACCTATCCTGAAGAAAACTTTATTGAAACCAATGCACTTGCATATAATACTTCTGTTTTGACAGAACAGCATAATAGGATACAATTTAACTTAATAAAATATGTTCTGATATGTTCTGACCAGCAACCTTTAACAACTTTCTGCTAAAAAAATCTTCATTTGTTTTAGGAACAACATTACAGGGAACAATTAGACCACCATCTGAGAGAAGAAGTTATACAGCTGAAGTGAATGCGATGTTTTAACTTTGCAGATTAGTTGGCATCCCTAGGGGAGACTGTGTTCTGCAAATACAGAGTCACAATTCTTGTCACAAGTGTGTGCTGAAGCTTGTAATGGGTTTCTTCTGAACCTTTCACACTTCTGCTTTCCACAGAAGGTTCATTTACCTTTTCGAAGCAGAACAGAGCTGTTTTTAGATTGTCTTGATTCCAACAGACACTGAGGTCCCTTGAGTCTAAATTGGGATGCCTTCGTCTAAGCAAATTTTTATCTGACTGGTTGGCAGTGAAAGGAAGAAAATGGCACCAACTCTAAAAAGCTTCATGCCCTGTGTTTTGTAGTTCATTAAGTATTCCTTTCAGCAATTTCTGCACTACTTGTCTTTCTCATGTCCAGTTCTCTAACTAAAATTGCGAATGTCCAAACTGGTTAACTGAAATCCAGGCACTTTCTTAGTTTGTTAGTTTGAGGAATAATTTCTCATGCCTGATTAATTAACAATTGGGTATAATGTTGTTATATAATTATTTTATTCACACAACAAGTATACAGTGTTTACCATGACCGCTCCAAGGAGCTCTGTGTTTAGGAAACTGTCTCTCTATAATTGTCACCCTTGGAGAATACCCACACCCGTCACTGGCTTACTTCCCCAGTATCTGTAGCTTACAGCTAACATCCTAGCCTGGTTACAATATCCCACTTTGCTTTGGTTTTTCCCCTGTTTTACATCTGATGCCCACATTTTCAAATCCCGTTCAGCATTGCCTCATTTAACCAAATACTGAGTCCCAAGACAGTGTGGCATGCTTGGTTTACCCTTGCGTGTATATGGGAGAACACCCATTAACCTAGTTGCTCTAATTAGTTTACTACAATCTTTCTCCCCTCAGCTGATACATATGGAGTGCATTTGTGATCAAATGGATAATTTTAAGGGCTGTTGACAGGATGAAACAGTCTAGAATACTGCAGTGCACTGCACTTAGGAGATATGATTTTAAATACCATGTGTTACGGTTTTAAGGCACATGTTTCATGTCTGTTTCAAGCCAGACATTAAGCCAGGAGTATGTCTCTGGGTGACAGCACGGCCTCCCAGCGAAAGAGGGCTACGGAGCACTCTATAACCCTGGGAGCTGTAGAGAGTACAGCAACAAGGGCTTGCAAGGGTGAGGGTGAATTTACATAAACATTTTGGGAATGAGCTCTGTGTCCTGTTCAGCCCTGCCTGAAGTTACAGAGTTAATTTCATTTTCCATTTCTAAAACATACCTAACGCTTACTTTCTGCCACAGGTGCAGGTGCCCTGAGGCACCCACAGGCTTCACTGTCCCTGCTTAGCCTCCCATGGGGCTGCCCCCACCCTTCCCACTGCCCAGGTCCCCATTTTGGGTCCCTGCCTCGGGGAGGCTGTAGGATGTCGGTCTCCAGCTCCCCGCAGCCTTGCCCAGCCCAGCTATGGGCCCTGCCAAGCCAGGCCCACCCACGGGCCGACGTCCTGGCCCAGCCTCGGCCTGCCCCCATCCCCAGAGGGGTGCCTGATGCCCGGGGATGGGGCTGCCCCAGCTGCCCTGAGGCTGCCCTTCCTCTGGTCAGGACAGCGGGGCAGGTGCCGGCTGCCAGGCCCTGCCCTGTCACCCCGGGGGAGCCCCTGCAGCCCTCAGGGAGCCCCCGGCCCCCGCAGCACCCTAACAGGCCCACAGCGTGAGCTCCTGCATTTTAAAGGCTGTGGGGGATACAAGATCAAATCGTACTCAATTCACTGAACCGCCCGTGCATAATAAATGAGTTTCTAGGAACATGGGTTACAGCAAAGTCAGATTTTGCAGTGAAGCGACAGAGCGGTGGTCTCGTCTTCAGTGCTCAGTCTTACGGCCGGTGTCGGGATGGGCCCAGGAGCCCCTGTGAGACCAGGGGCTGCTGGGGCACAGGCACCCCGGCACGAGGCACGGGGAGCCCCCCGAAACCTGCTGGGGCGTTCACCCGCGTTGTGAGCGGCCTGAATTAAGGTCTTCCTCCTGGCACAGAGGAGGAGAAACGGGAACCTGTGAGGCTGCGTGCTAAGCATCGGGCTAGGAGGTACTTCAGCGTGGGTTTCTTATATTTGTTCTGTTGAAGCTGTTCCATTTTGTATGAATAATTAAATACTCATTGGGTTGGGGAGAGGAGGAGAGATGATTCCGTACCTTACCAGTTAATTACATGAGGCAGTGAGTAAAATGTTGTGGTTTCTATTCGCAAATAGTTACTGAAATAAGTTCTCTGATACTGGTTTATGTATGTTGAGGCACTCATTATACTCCCTGAAGTTTTGAAATAGCTATTGCTCGTGTGTTCTTTTTTTTTTTTTAATTCCCAAATGTTGCTGTTTAGGGAAGAAATATCTATAGACATTCTGCGTGTTGGTAAAGAGAAGGTGGAGGATTATTTTTATTTTTTAGTTTTGACAATAAAAATAACAAAAGAAGAAGAAATTGAATATAAATAAAAAGAATTTTGGGGATTTTTTTTCTTTTTTTTTCCCAAAAAAATCTTTCCAGTCTAACAGAGGTGAGCTTATCAGTTATATGGGTGAGTAGATAGTCTATGAATATTTTTACGTTTTTTTCTGTGGAAATTTCAGAAATGAAAAACAAAATCAAATTTACAACAACTCACCCTCCAAAAAACCAAACCAACCCAAAACAACAACAATAAGCAAACAACAAATACTTGCATTTGAAAACTATTGCACAAGCACAGAAAATTTAAAACTAAAATATAATCATGTATTCACAGAGACTTTTATAGTTTTATATTTTGCATTTATTCACTGCCTTGAATCCTCTGAAATAACTTGAGTAAATACAGGTCTCAACTCAGCCAAGTTGTAAAGCTCACACTTAAATCTATTCTTTGCAAGAGAGCAGTTATATCTGTATGTAACTTTGAGCACTTTCCTAATCACCTGGAGTTAAACGGATTAAAATACACAAATAGATTTCAACAGTTTCTTAACTGATAGAGAAACAGGATGAAGCATTCTGTTGTTATCAGCATCTGACCTTTCCTGGATTTTGATGCAAACTGAATTAGCAATCTTGATGGCTTTCTCCATGAGCTAATCTTGTTTCAATTCCTCCTGTTTCACATTATCTCTGTGGTTCTTAGATTGCTACAGTTTATTGCAACAGATTAGACCAATGTAAAATCTGATGTGCATCTTGGCAGGAGCAGTGTGCAAGAGTCGCTATCCATAAACTTTGGTGGAGTTGCCAACCCTCAAAGCTTTACATATAGGCAGCCCGATAGAGAACTTTACTCCAAAAGTGTGCAGTATTTCACTATTATAACTCCATCATGGTCAATTAGCCAGACATGTTCCTGGCTTTTATCTTCAAAAATGATGCTTCTTGATTATTTATGTTTCCAAAAGCTATTATTGAGTAATTCAGTGTAGTGAAGGACTTCAATATGCTCTACCATTGTGACTGTAAATCCAGGTGTTAATACTCCCAGGTGGCTCATCATCTCACTGCAGATACCTAATAAAGTTGCCATTAGCTGGCAGTATACACTGAAGAAAGCTATACAGCCAGCTGATCTTCTCATTAAAGAAAGGGCTACTGGAGAATGCCAGGAGATTATCGGAGTTGTCCGAGTTTTTAGAGAGAGGAAGGGAAAGAACTAGAGAATGGTTATTTTCACAGATTGCTTCTGGGAGCAATACTGGAAGTGGTAACCAACAGCAGATGGAGGACATAGGACCAATGGCTTGTAGAATAAGAGCAGACCACAGCTAAAGTAGTCAGGCTGAGTTGGTAGTCAGATATCAGTTCTTCAGTCTTGCTTGTGAGAATAACTTTAAAAATCATCTGATTCTGATAAATTCAATGTAATTTGACTTATCTTGTCTCCTGAAAAGATATAGTCCTGAAAGACTCGCCATCTTTGACTGGGAGAGGAAATTTGGGGAAAGTGGATAAAATATTACTAAGGAAATTGTTAATGACTTTCTTGCTTGCTACTTAAAAAAATATGTTAGGTTTAATATCGCTACTGTGATAACATCTGAGGATGTAATAATCTTGTTCATATCAGGTGCAGGATAGATCTGGTCCAACTGAGGAAAAAATGGTAACAAAAGTTTCTGTCCACTGGAATATGCTCATATTCAGAGACTGGAGAGGAACCTAAAATTTTAGGGTTTTCCATTCCTTTCCTGACAGTAGTCAACAGATAAATTGTGTCATCCTGGCTTTCAAGGACAGTGATCTCCAAGGGAAACTGGAGATTCTTCCAAGTTCTTTAGTTGGAATGTCTGTTCCGGCTGTGCCTCCAGGAAGACTTCTGGGTATTTCTGCCAAAACATTCTAGTTTCCCAGCAAAGACAACTTGGTCATGCAACCCAGGTGATAACCGGGGTACACTCTGACCAGGTGAAAGTCTGGATGAGTACTGAATCGCACGTCAAAAGTTATCAGTGAATACGTGTCATATAATGACTTCCTAATCTGGCCTGACTTTATTCCTTTACTTAAGTGCTTAAGAGCTGTGTGAGCCATGAGATTGTCAGCATAAGCAAAGCATAGCCACATTTCTGTGGTTTTTTTTTTTTCCCTCTTTGCTTTTTCAGAACTCTTTTTCATTACCTGCAATGAACAGGTATGCTAAGTCAAGCCCTCAGAAGTGATAAAATGCCAGAATTACAGTTATTATGCCATCTGAGTTTGCTGTCACTTGCTATCATATGCATGGGGATACACTCCTGAACACACTTCTTTAATTGAAAGCTCTTGTCTTCAGAGTGGCCGCAGTCTCATTTACTGCAAAAAGGGATGGTGTTTTGTTGGAGGCTGACTAGGTCTTGACGGGGGGGGTGTTCATGTGGATAAACACATCCCCTCAGAAAAAAAACCAGAAAGCTTCGGCAGCTTCTAGAGTCAGGGCATGTGAAACCTGGTTCAGTGAAATGCCTTGTTTGTGTGGTTGGTGTAAGGATCAATAACAGTAAAGGGACAATTGCAGAGCTCATGCATCCAAAAATTTTCTCTCACTGTCATTGCAAAGGCAGCACAAAGCAAGCAGGCAGATAATCCTCAGTGACCAAATGCAGTGATCTGAAATATTAGCAAAGCAAATTTTAACATGCTTCTACCTGCCTGTAGCTGTTGATAGAGTAGTTAACAAGAAGAACAACAGAAGTAACTGGAGTTGTAGGAATATCCTTCTTTAAAACATTTCAAGTAAAGACTGAAATAAAAATGTAAAGGAGTGAGCATCTGAGGCAAACTTTTTTCCTGTGTGAAAAACTCCTGGTCTCCAAACCTGCTCATTCCAGATGCACAGCTGGTATCCATTGCAACGACAACTGTAATTCTGTAATATCCTCCCATGTAGGCTGTTGCAGCTTGTCTGTTTTGCATCCCCTGTTGTGTCTTAGCCTCTTTTTACTGTTTCACTGTTTATCCTAAGGAAAAGTAAACAGAGAAAATACATTATTCTCTGGATATTTATGCAGGTTGCAGTAACAAATCTGCACTGTAGACATAGTTGGGACTCTAAGATTGGCTAATACAGTATCTCAGCACTAACTTTCATGGTGTAATAAATTTTGATTTTGTTAATGAATCCTCTATAAAAGATTCACATTCATTTATAAATATTGATTCAAAGACTATTGCTCTAATATTATATACATATAAATATAGAGTTGGTGCTTTGAGAGCAGGACAGACCTCATATAAGAAGCACAGATTGCAAAGGTCTTGTTTACATCTCTGTGCTCAGTCATGGAATCTTCACAAGGAATAAATTATGGCTTCCTTGGCAAAACCATTGATATCACAGCCACTATCAATAAAGTCTAAGAAAAACCCCAAACACTATATTACAAAAGAATCCTTAAACATGAAGTCTGATGCATTCTGCATTTTCCCAAAAGTTCTTGTAGGTCATTTGGGGTTTAAAAATGACAAACTCTTGCTTTGAAGCATTTTGGTATATGCACATATTAGAACTGATCAGAAAATAAAATCTCTGTCCCAATGTTGTGATGTTCCAGTGGCTTGAGATTTACTTTCACCCCAAATTTGGACAGAGTTGAAATCACCGAGAATTTACACAGAGAAGAAAGTGGTTTTGTTTTTTCTTCTTTTTTAAAAAAATCAGTTTCAGAGGGAGACCCCCCAAAAAAGAAGACTTTCTATATTTGCATGAGATGCAAATCCAACAACTAAACCAGTTTTGATATTTCAGCCTGTCCAACTCTGATGTGCCAAATTGCAATTTATTGTGAAATAACTGTCCATTTTACACGTCATTCAAAGTCAAATTAACACTTTGAAATGCAATATTTTAGTGGCTCTCAACATGTGGTTCTTGTTTGGTTTGAAATGTCATTTGGGAAAAGCAAAAAAAAAATTGTCAAAATCAAGACAGTGTTGACTAAAACACATTTTCTACTTGGGAATTATTTTTTTCCAAAGAAGAGTGTTCCAGTTGACCATTTGTATGCTTCTGGGGCCTGTTTTTTGGTTGTATTTTCATGCCAACACACCTATGAAGGGGAGATGTGGATTTCTGTGTAATCCAGGATGAACTTCAGGAAGAAAAGGAACACTCCCTGCACTTCTCACAGCTCTTACCTGGGGCTTTTGGACAGGTGGGGAAAGTCCTCTTGAGCTGACAGATCACCCTACAGAGCTGACAGATCAGTCATCCTCATCATCCTCCCACCTTCCAATTATAGAATACAAGTTGGAAGCAGTGATCAGTTTGAACTGGGGGACACTAGGTGAGATTGATACAGGAGAAGCTATCAAAGAATGATGTAATTGGTTTAAGTTAAAGATAGCCGTGTGTAGCAAAGAGGGAAAGAGGCAGTGACTGGCTCAAGAGCTCCCAATTTGTGGTTCTGAATGGAAAGTGGTTACAGTAAAAACTTTAACCTATCTCACATACAGGGTCTTGCCAGAGCACAGGCTGTATCTTACTACCTACCTCTTTGGCAAACTTCAGAATTTGCTAAGAAACCTTTAAAAGTGTCTCAGACTGGAAGTGTGACAAATACACTACACTAAATATCAACTTTAACTGAGATCTCTCTCATTTGTAAACACCTTCACCCCCACAGGTCACACGGATTTGGAGAACTACTACTTTGAGCAGAGAAACTTTGTAAGTAGAACACAAAGAAGGCTGGGCCAACAAGAGCTGCATATGATTTGATATGAGATAAATGTAAAATCCTGCTGCGAGGACAGAAGCAGCAGCAGTACAGGCTGGGGTCTGACTTGATTAGGTGTATCTCTGCTGGAAGGACCTTAAGGTCCTGAGGGACACTGTGCTGGTTTTGGCTGGGATAGAGTTAATTTTCTTCATAGTAGCTAGTATGGGGCTATGTTTTGGATTTGTGCTGAAAACAGTGTTGATAATGCAGAGATGTTTTAGTTGTTGCTAAGTAGTGCGTACACTAGTCAAGGACTTTTCCAGCCTCCCATGTTCTGCCAGGTGCACGAGAAGCTGGAAGGGGAGGGGACGCAGCTAAAACTGTTGATCCAAACTGGCCAAAGGGCTATTCCATACCATATAACGTCATGCTCAGTATATTAATGGTGGGGAGCTGGCCAGGGGGGGACTCACTGCTCGGGGACTGGCTGGTGGTGAGCTGGTGTATCACCTGGGGGGGTTTTGTGCTTTGTTTTGTTTTCTTTCTCTCTCTCTCTCGTTGTTTTCCTTTTCATTACAATATTATTATTAATACTATTATTATTATTATTATTTCTATTATTTTACTTCAGTTATTAAACTGTTCTTACCTCAACCCATGAGTTTTCTTGCTTTTGCCCTTCCGATTCTCTCCCCCATCCCACTGCGGGGTCGGGGGTGAGTGAGCAGCTGTGTGCTGTTTAGCTGCCTGCCAGGTTAAACCACAACAGACACCAAACTTAACATAAGTCAGCAGAGTGCTCTTGCAGCTATTAAGTCAAACTGTTTCCTGAGCTCCGTGAGCAAGAACATAGCCACTGGATGGAGGGATGTGATTATTCCACTCTGGTCAGCACTTGTTTGGATACACCTGGAACACTGTGTTCAGTTTTAGTTTGCTCCTCACCCTATAGATTCCAGAGTAGGACCACCAACCAAGATGGTTAAAGGATTGCAGCACTTGATTTATGAAGGGAGGTGGAAAACCTTTTTGCAGTGAGAACAAGTAAATGCTGGAACAGGCTTCACAGATAAGTGGTGGAATCCACCTCATTGGAAATTGTTTGACAGGACCCTTGTTCAAAGGCCCTTCCTTTAAGAGAAGGTTGGACCAGATCTCCAGAGATCCAGCCTAGATTTTTCAATGATTCTCTTTTATAATTCTAACGGTAATTATTTATTGGTTAATAGGTGCAACAGATACAAGGGTCAAATGAGCAAGGCATTAATAGCTAAGAAAAAAGAAATTTAGTGAGCCTTTGCTCAGTCAGTTGGAGAACAATTGGCTTCCGTTGCTTTTATGAGTACCTCAACAATGCTAGGTTGCTTGATATTTTTAAGTTTTACTTAGAGTTTTTTAACTTTCTGTGTTAACATATTACCCCTTGAATCCTTACATAACTTTTTCTGTCTTAACAATTACACTCTGACCCTGTTTTAATCTTTCTTATCTTTTGTGGCTTTTGCTCACTTACTGTCTCACATTTTAATACAAAATTTCTGTGTAAAAGTGAACTAACATTACACTTGTACATGAAGCTAGGACTTGGATATCAGACAGCTGAACCCTTGAGCTGAGGTTTATCCACTTGATTTATACTGTTCTTGCTTTGGAGTTTAGATACGTAGGTATTTACATACACATGAATGCAAGTTTCCAAGCTTTTAAGGTCTAATTTTTGAGATATATGTTAATGGAAAACCGTGTTTCTCTAAGTTAGTAACAACACTGGGAAGAAACATGTTGCTCTGTATATGTATATGGTTCAGTGTGAGTTGAAAAGCATATATATACTCTTCTGGCATTCCTGAGGGAATTTCTTAGAAGCTTTTTTACCAGCTGCCCTTGGTATATCACTTTTATTTCACAAGATCATTTTAGTTACAGTAGGAGGTTCAGGAACATCAACATGCCTTAATCAACATTCAGAATCCACTTGGCTATTCAGAAAACAGTGAAAAATGGTCACTGGCAGAAAGAGCATATCATTATAGATTCTTATACAAAGCACAATGGAGTCAGTGGAACGACTTAAGTGTTTCAAGTCTGTTGGCAAAGCCAGCAAGAGTCATATAAAAGACGGAAGGAGGAATGATGGAAGGCATTCACAAAATGATTCTGTTTGGTAGAACAAGGGATGATATCACTACCTGGTCACACAAAGACATCATAAAACAGAATAACTCTCCTGGTCTCTCTTACAGTACCAAGGACTCATAGAAGGGTAAAAGCTAGCAGAATATGCTTTTGCTTATTTAACTGGGCTAATGTCCATCACAGCAGATCTACTGAAGTAAATAGGAGTGTGTTGATATATATTACCTCTGGACATAATTATGAAAAACGTATACTTTCCCCTGAATAGAAGGCATGATTACCTACACAGTGCATTAGCAGGCCCAATACCCAGAAAATTCACACTGGAATGATCTGATACCGGTAAGAAAAATTCATCTTAGTCTTCATGTCCTGGACAAACTTATAGCTATATATATATATATACAGTTTTCTTGTAATTATTACTAGGTACCAGCTAGGTACCTAGGTAAGTTTTATGTCAATTTGATTAGAGTGCTACTTCCTGACAGCTACCATGGTTTATGTTGCTTAAACAGTTTCACTATCTAATTTAGGAAAAGAAGCTAATTAGTTCTAAGTATGAAAATGTAAGGCAAAGCTATCTTATACTGCAACCGGTTTTTATACCTCACTCAATAATTTACTTCAGATTCAAAGAACTAAGGAAAAAAGCCAAGATGATAGAATAGAAATGACAAAATATTAATTTCTTCTATATAAAATTGGTAGTTATATACAAGACTTTCCAAAAAACCTCAAGCCCCTTATCCCTTAACTTGTTCTTACAGCATGATCCATTACTCCTTTTGGACAGCAAACTATATGTACCAGTGTATTTATTAATATATTGTAATAGATCACCAGTCTATATTTCTTTAGCCCATCCTTTGTAACATATTCAGAACATTATTTAAAGCTCATTATTCACTGAAATAACACATGCAAAAGCACAAGTTGGTTAGCTGTGATATTTTATTAGAGTGAGCATTTCGGGATTTTATTCTCAGTCCCTCATCAACATAAAACATAGTAAAGAGTTCATAAATCTAATTAAGAACATTAGAATAAGGAAAAATCACTGAATATTTAGTTAGGATATACAAGCCTCATGTACAAGCGAGCCATTAGAGGCAGTCATAAATGCCAATTGAAAAGCACTCAATAACTGCTAGTTGGTAGGAGTACAAGAAGACAGATCTAGATGGAATGGTATTCTGCAAAGGTAGAAGTGTTTTGTTTATCTGGTTGTTTGTCTGTTTGTCCGTCCCCCCCCCCCAACTTTGTTTTACTAAAGCAGGGAAGCATATACAGAAACCTTGCCTGCAGTAGATGCTTTTTTTTTTTTTTTTTTTTTTNAAATCAGCATCACAGCATTTTACAGGGATGCTGTTCAGGTTTGGGATGCCAGACACTTAGGAACAGAAGAGTACAAATACAGGCAAGCTAGCAGCTATGCTTTTCTAGCTCAGCAGTCTGTGATTCAGGGAGTTTGTGAACTCATGTGAATATTTGTCATCCACAGTATCCTGATGCAGTGAGTGCCACAGTTTAGAGTGCCACAATTTAAAGTGCCACAGTTTAGCTAGGAATCATGTAACCATCTTTCTATCTTTTCTTTTTCTTTTTCTTATTATTTTATTTTTATTTTTATTTTCCCCCCTTTTCTTTTCCTTTTCTTTTTTTTTTAATATTTATGAACTGATATGATTGTTTCAACTGATGCCTCCGATTCTTCTGTTATTGCTCACAGGGAAAGATAATTTCCTATTTAACCTTTTCCATGTCATTCGCTATTTTGTACATATGGCTTTCTGCATTACTTAGAACAAATCCTTTACAGATTTTTGAAAGATATTCAAAGTGTAAAAGGTGTTATTAATAAAACAAAGAAGACTTAGATTCTTCCAAGTTTCCTAGATGCTTAGAACTTCAACACAAATTCAGGAACCAAGGTCCTGCACTTGGAAACAATAAAGCCCTTAAAAGGTAAAGGTTTAGTGCAGCTAGGTGTACGGACAGCTTTGCTGGAGTGGGATGTGAAGAAAGAGTGGAAAGCACATGTTACTTACTGGCCAGAGCAAAGCACTGTACTCTCCTGAAAACAAGAGAAAAGAAAGATAAATTCCACCCCAAATTAATTAGCAACCTATTGGTTAGGATCCTTGTCTTTAGATTTCTTTGGTAAAGGTGCGAATCCTCACTCTGCTTTGCCTCCAATTTGTGTTTCTCAAATCGGATTCATACTCATGTCTTAATCCCCACAATAAAGAGACAAGTATAAAAAGAGAGAGATTAATTGTATGAGTCAGTGGAGAGGGCAGTCAATTGGGTGGTAAGAGACTAAAGTCTATTTTTCTGTTTCTAGAAAATTGTTTTAGTCAATGTTTCTCGTATAGCAGGTCAAAATCCTCCATTGATCCACTCTGATGTGGGGGGACAGATACAGTTCTTGTCCTACACTTTTTCTGTGAACAGGATCCATGACCGCAGCACTGGGGTCCTTATGTAAGACAGATAAAGAAGCTCCTTGTTTGAGGGTCATGACTACGAAGGCAGCACTTTACAGCTGGTTGAACAGTGAAGAGGGAGACAGGCTGTGGAGACCTTGCACAGGGCCAACAGGAGAAATTCAAGTACCATGGGAATGCAGGTAGCCTTTGAGCCACTTGAGCAGTAGTTCTGAGCACATTTGTGACATAGTTGATGAGGCTAGGCGCATACACAAGCCGACAAGTGGTGGATTATCTTGTTATTCTAGCCCTACATATTTGGGCCATGAAGCTTCAGATTTTCCAGTTTTATTCATTTGCTTCCTGTTCCTTGCAAAACGATTTCAAAGGAGTGTTCTTAGGCACAGTCCAATGAAAGTTTTGATGGCAAAACAGATATGGAGTCCTTGTACCTATAAATAAGGTTTTCCAAGCCTGAGATCTAGAACTAGATCTGTGACTAAACATATCAGATTCCAGATGACTAATTTCCATTCAGAACACCTGTTATCAATCCTCCACAGTACAATATTAAATAAATGTAGCTTTAGTGCAGTCATCAGTCCTAGTTGCTCTGCTAGTGCACTAAGATTCTGTCTCAGTCTAGATCCCAGCTGTTTGTTGGAACGTGTATATCAAACTTGATATCCATGAGCTAATGCAGTGTAGAGCAGGAAATCAGTATTAGAACAGATTTACTTTTAATCCTCTGCAATTAGTAGGTGTGTGGGGGGGTTGTTTTATTTTGTTTTTACGTGGATTTGGAGTTTGGGGTTGGGGTTTTTTTCCCTTTTTTTTTTCTTCCCCAGTTTTGGACTTTTATTTCTTTATAGCTCATAATTATTGAAAAAACCCCCATGACTGAAGTATCTTCTGCAACTGACCCAACCACAAATGTAATTACTCCATTATCTTTTTTTTTAATTATTACTCTATGTAATATTTCAATTAGAATGTCCCCTCAGACTGCTCCAGTCTAAGTAATCTCAGGCTCCTCTGCCTTCCATAGACTTATTGACTTGAAAAATAACAAACAAGTATAAATGACATTTACAGCTCTTAATTGGTGTCATTAGCAGTTCTTATTATTCAGCAGGACAAGCAGTGGCCTTTTATTGAGAACTCAGTGATGCACATCTGCTTTGAACTCATCAGACTTAAAGACAAGTAATAAAACAGCTGAGTGAATGACTTAGGGCCATATCCATCATTAAAGGGTGCTTGCAGAAGATTTTTTTTTTTGCTTAAAAAAGATGACTTTTGGGACCATGATCATAGAAGGGTTAATGATTCTTTAATAGAAGTAGATCTTTAAATAACGTTAATGTATTGAATCATTAATAATAACCTAAATTTTTATTTTTTATCTTATTGCCAGTGTTATCTGTTATAAACCAGACCATCAGCCAGATCAGGGGGCATTAGATTTGTAATAGCGTGTAAGTGCAAAAGGGCTGTTGATACCAGTAAGATGCAAGACTGAAGAGTTTTTTGATCCTTTGAGTAAGGACTGCTGAGCACTAAAATTGATGTTTTAGATACCCAAGCCCAAAGTTTCATTCTTCAGAACACCTTTATTAGACATTCACACTATGATACCAAAATTTCTTAGACTTCTAAATTTCTACCATGAACATCTGCATTTCTTCTGTGGTATATGCACATATCCAACCAACATTTTCATGACATGGTTCCATTAAGCTCCAGTGGAATTCATAAAGCAGGGAAAGATTAATATAATTTTTCTCTAG
>WAAD01031239.1:572-16928 GCA_013389945.1 Fregata magnificens
GCAACAAGCTCTTCTCTCAAAAAACTCAGCCTGCCTGTCCCCTCAACTTAAAAAAATATTTCTGTTTTATTTTGTTGTTGTGCAAAATAATAACTTTTCAGTGACAGTGCTCAACAGCTTTTCCTGTAGTCTACAAAAACCATTTTAAAACATAAATGTTAATGTGCTACTATCATGAGTCTGTATTATAGTGAACTTTCACTTAGCTAATCTGTGCATTGTTAGATGCTTTAGTATAACCAAGACATAAACAGTTTTAGAGCCACATTGTGTTCAAGTGAAGGGATGGTAACAATTCATGCAGTTATGAGTTACTTTTCTGCATGGGGGGTTCTAGCTTTTGANTGGGAGTTTCTAGCTAGTGAGCCGGGAAAAAAAATATGACAAGTGACGAAATAAATAATGAGCCTAAGAACCACTCATCCATCCCTATATTTTGCAATGATAATTTTCTAATAAGTAGGAGTCTGTAATGCCTCAGAACTCTTCCCAAAGTTCCTTGAGAGATTCAATTATTCAGTATAATACTTCATTCAGACACAACTAAATTCAGATGTGAAAGTTTGTTTTGAGTCTGTGGAATACAGTAATTATCTTAATTTTCTGATTTTTACTTCATCGACGTAGCAGCTTCTACAGTCATGCTAAAAAAGTAACAACAATAGATATCTAAAGAGTCATTGTCATTATACATAATTCAAACGCCACAATCAGAAAAACAGTCCTTTGTAGCAGATAACACTGAAGCACCAAACTAAAACTAAGTCTAGAGACTTTTCATTATTAAGTTCCAAGAGGAAGGAAAACAAAATAAATAGGATTGTCTGAAACATTATAAGAACAAAACCTGCAAGAGGAGATTTTAATTTTTTTCGTTCAGAAACCACTACATATTCCTAGTAAAAAGAATTGTGTACTAATCTACACCTTGTGTATTGGAGGTGTTCCAAAGCAGCAGTTGCTGCCCACTATTTTCTCTAGCCATCTTTTCCTGTGTTCTGGCAAATGGAACATGTGAAAGGAGGGTGGAAACTGGATTTCAGGCAGCAAACAGTTACCTTTCACAGCCCAGTAAATAGGAATTTTGCTATGGCTAGTTTAAGTAGACAGGCTTTGTACTGACCTGACAAGACTTGGGCCTGAGCTGATTTTAGCTTCTTTTAACAATTTTCTAGCAGTTGACTCTTGCTTATCTGTTTTAACTCAAGCTCTGTGAATGCTGTATATAATAAAAGTCTGACATACCTAGAGAGTAGATTATCAGGTCTAGCATATCAGGTAGTATGGTAGCCCAGCAACCAACAGCCCTTTGTGCCAACTGAGGCAGTGGGAGGTTATTGTGCAGCTTTCAAACTTCATCTGAAAACCAGTGAAAAAAAAAGTAGACTGTGATGAGAAAACATTTAAGAATAGATCCAAGTGGATCCAAGAGTGAGGAGGAAGCAGCTTCATGCTGCTCCTGGTGGATAATTATGGATGTTGGTTACTCACAGTGACACCTCACAGGACATCTCTGCCTGGGGAAGAGTGGGAGTCACCAACCTTCAACTTGGGAGGACATTGGAAAGGTGAGCATAACATGAGAGAAAAGGAGTGGACATTAGTAAGTTTTCTTTCATGACAGTTTTAAGGACTTCTTTTTATTATTATTAATGGACTATTGGTTTTATAGTAACTGAATTAATGGCAACTGTTGTACTTTGATTGGATAATTTGGATGTTAACTGAGCTAACACTAAATTTTTGATTCCACTTACAGATGTGTTCTACTTTGACCAACAAGACTTAAACCATAACACTCTTGGTAAAGCCTTTCTGGAGGCAGTGTTATCCTGGGCCATGCAGAAAGATATTTCTCTCACTCTTCCATTTTTTTTTTCCCCTTCTAAGGTTTTGACTACTGGGCAAAGCTGTGGATGGACTGGACTGAGCAGCAGTGTGTGGCATAAGAGATCCCAAAGCCGGAGAAAGACTCCGGTGTTGCAGGGATGTGAGGTACACTCCTTGCTGTCAGAGGGGCCTCCTGATATGGACAGTGGGATTCAGAGCCTTTGAAGGTGCAGAAGCAGTTGCTTAAGATATACAGAATGCTTGTGAAAATATGGTTTTGGAGAGGTTTGTACTCTGTATCCAGGAATTAGAGAAAGAAAGAAAAAGAAAGTTTGCATCTCTCAAAGGAGAATCCTGCATTTACAGGGTTTTGTTTTAGGAACCCCTGATCTTTCAAACATGCCAAGTTCCATTTGTCAACCCTCCCCACACCATCACATTTTCTGTTGAGTGTCTTTCATCTTCAGTGACGTAATCAGTCCTAATTGGTTAATCAGTGCTCTCCAGGTGGAAGGGGAGCAACATGTCCAGCAGTCAGTATCACTTATCTTTTTAAAGCACATACAGTTCAATTATTTGCCATAAGACTGTTGTTCAAAGTAGCAACATTTCTCAGGAGGATGCACCTGTGTCTGTGAGGCCATCCAACACAAAATCTGAACGCAGGCAGATATGAGCTCTATACTGCATATTGTATTCGGTTATCTGCCAAGAATGAAGTTCAAAATGGGATTTGGTAGATGTACCTAAGGTGCAGTAATCACAATATATCCCCTTAAGCTATGTGACTGTGAGCTGCTAGAAATCCATCTGTCTAGCTTGTCTATACATATGTGTTTGAATCTTTCTAACAAGGGAGTGTTTAACATATGTTATTCTAGAGACCTGCACCCTCCATTGAAATATTTTCAGATTTCCTGCTTAAGGGAGCACACTCATGTACTAACATATGTAACTGTCACACAACTGATCTTATGGATTAGTGGGGAAGGAGCCTTTCAAGGTATGCTCTTGATAATAGGTTTTAACTTGAAGCCTTCTCTTCCAATAGACCAGGATTGAGCCACTATCATTATCCGTCATCTTCAGATGTGGAAAAGTTTGTAAACGGCTTAGAAAAGTTACCCCTCTTCAGCATCAAACTTGGTTTAACAATAGCTGTAGTGCAGCTGGATTCCCTTATTTTTTTGAAATTCATATCCAGTAGTGTTACATTTTGCACAACTGAGCTAGACCACAACAATTGTTTACTTTGTTTTAGAAAGACTCTTTTAATGGAGTCCTCCTACATAAGGCTTTCGCTTCCCAGACACATAGGGAAGCGCAGAATTTGTTTTTTCACTCTGACTCACAAAACAATAAACAATAACATACTCTTCCATGACAGACCCCCCCAGAGGAAGCTAAATGGAAACACTGCTTGGGGGATACAGCACAATATGCTTTCCTGACTTCTTCCTGTATCCTTTTCTCTCAAACAGTGGAAGTCCCCTGAACTCAGAAGGCCCACTGAGCACAGAAGACGTGTTTTTGGTTATGGCAAAGCAAAAAACACGAGACCTGAATTTGTGAACCTGGCATTCCTGAATTCAACTGGAATGAGACAAGACAACTATTTTAAAACATGTCAGGAGGTAGTTCAATATTGTACCTCCACTGACAGACAATGTATATGAAATGGGAATCGGATCCTATAAGTCTGTCGGATCAGCAAAAATGAAATCTAGTTTTTTCATTGTATTCATTGAAATCTAGATACTACGTAAGTACCAGAGTTTTGCATGAAGGAACATATTCCTAGCAATTAGCTCAATTTAGAGAAAAAGAGGAGGGAGTTCACATTCACCTCATGTTTTCAATATTTCAGTCTTGAAAAATGTTAGGCTGGGCTTTTCCTGTCAGTTTTGACCTGAGTTGGTTAGAGACTTGAATGTCTGCAGAGGAATTTTTGAACCTGAAGTAATTATGTCAAATAATAGCTATTATTTTTGCACTTCTATAAGTTTTTTTTAGAACTATGCTAAAACCATCTATAAAAATGCCTTCCAGAATGAAGGACCCAAAGCAGAATTTCAGCAATGATTGAATCATAAGCTCCTGAAAAGAAGTGTTTGTAATGGAAATGCTGACACAACACTAACCATAAAAGTGTGTGTAGTCATAATGAAAAGTTTGATAATGGATCTGATAATGAGTTACTAACTTTTTTGTGCAGTAACAGTGATGGCATGACTAATTTATTTAACTTTTGTAATCATAGATTAGCATGTACATTTATTCAGCTGTTAAAATTCACATACAATTGTTTTAGCTTTGTAAAGTGAAGTGTGTCTCTATTCCAAGGTTATAATGGACTTGCTAATGGGGTATTGACTACTGTTTCTTATCATCCATCTTCTGGTGGAAAGGTGAACATTACTTTTCACTTAATAATTCCCAGTTTTCTGCACATTCACATAAAATTACTTTTACTAGGAATTCATTGAACTTGCTGTTGAAGATAGCCCCAGCAGCAGCTAGTGTTTAATAAAGTTATTTTCTGTATAGTATAACATTGGAGTTTCAGGGATTTGTCAGAATTCAGAACTGTTTTCTTAACTTCAGATTTAGCAACCATATGCACATCTTCAGACTTGAAATTTGGGTGCTATCAACTCAATTGATAAGGAAAGTCGAATATAGAATTGATTTTAAAAAGGTTTGATGTGGCAGCATGTCTCATTGAAATGAACTATTGTTGAGAAACTCTTGAGAAGAAAGAATGAAGTAAGTTGACAATATAATTCTGTATTTGGATTCCTATGTTTTTAAAATAAAAGCCAAGGACAATATAACAGCTCCAAAGAGAAGCAGTTTCCGAGCATTTGATTCTATCAGGCTCGGCCCAAGAAGCACAAAATGCAAGAAACATCTTTTTCCCCTCCTTTTCATTAGGTCCTTGGGATAGCATCAGCTTTTATTAAAGCTCATAACGCCTTCTGTTTCCTGAACAATCCCAATAATTTTGAGAAAATACCCACCTTACATGTATGTGTATGGTTGCATCACCAATGGCTAAAGTGGGGCTGCACCTTAGAAAGTGACACTTAGACATAAGCTGCAGCTCTCTCTTGGGTTGAAACATTCATTCCTTAGGGACTGTACTCTTCTCCTGAATTCAAGTGCGTAAAATCCCCACTTTAATTATCAAAGAGTGGCTGAGCACAGAGACTCAATTCTTTTATGATATTAAATTAGATCCTCATAAACATGTTGATTTATGCTGGAAGAAAATTGTCACAAAGTTTTAACAGTCCAGTTCATATTCTGCTTAAATGGTACTTTAGCTTTCTGATGAGCAGCTTTCAACAGTGCTTCAGAAGAAAGGATGAGATTAGAAGTAGTGTATAGAGCATTAAAGGTTTCAGTTGTAGAGAGAATCCTTTCAGTGTTGAGAAATTTTCCAGATTTCTAGACAGAGTGTAGAACCAGTAACCAAACTGAAAGAAACTCTTTGTCATGCAAGTTTAAAGTTAGCTTTTTCTATGATCCTTCACTAAAAAACATTCCCAGTTCCTGACCTCAGTTCCCATGGCAATCTGTGGCAACTCAAAGTTAAGAGCAAAAAGCTTTGTGCATACAATTTAAGCATGAGCATTCAACTATAAGATACTCTTTGAAGTGACTGAGTTTTTCTTTGTTACAGCTCTTAAGTTCCTACTGAGTTTTCTCTACAGTAACTGGTGTGAGAACTTGACATATTACATAAAAAGTGAACTTACTAAATAGGGATTTTCTTTTTCTTTTCTTTTTCTGTGTAGAGATTTTCTGAGACTGTGGTGTAGTCTTCCAACCTGCATGATCTCTGGTAAGCCTTTACAGATTTTTTTTTTTCTCTGCTTAAAGAATTTCTTTCAAGTTAGAGCATAGTGAAAGGAGTCATGATGTAGTGCAAAAGAAAGTTCCTAACATTCAACCAGCTGTAATCAAGTATTTCTTGTCAATACTGAAAAACAGACTGAACAGTGGTTACTATGTACTGCTTGGTATATGCTGGTCGCCTGAGAAATATCGAAAAGATATTAAGATGTGTGTTCAAATCTTACAGTATTAGTAGACACTAATATTATCACTTTCTGATTGCCTGTCATTATGAGCCCACACAACAAACACATGCGTAACATGTAAATATAAAATCTGCAGGCACAGACATTTATGGATAGCAACAGCAAACAAAATTAAGCATATGCTGAAGAGTTTTTCAAAGATGTTAATTTAGATTTGACTCAATGATTATTTGTAACAGGCCATTGTGCCCACAAGTTTGTGCTAACTGGGAGAACAAAATAGGAAGTATTAAATGAACTAAATCTACATTTAGGCACTTTTTTTTGAAGTAGTACTGCTAAAATATGTCATTTCACCTGCACTACATAGATCAAAGCTATTGATATGTGTTTGATCATTTATTCCCCTCTGAGCAAAAGTCATCAGGATACCACTTGGAAATTCATAGCTTGCTAGTCTGTAAAGAGATCTTATTTCAGAACTGTAATGTGCCTCCTCTATAGAAAATGATTTTCGCACCTGATTGCAACACTGTCATTTGACCTCCTAAGGTCAGTCAATCAGCAGGGTGGTGTCTTTGATTTCAGAACTGGTAAGATTTCCTAGCACCCAAGTTTTCTGATACCTTACCTTGAACTTTTTATTTTTAGTCGTACACTTGAATAAAATTATGTGAGTGATTCTCAGGGGTTATTTGTAAGCTGTGTGGTCCCATATACTCATACAGGGCACAGGGGAACTAGGAGCAGCACACTTTGGAAATGAGCACAAAGAGAAAGCTGCTGAGAAGAGAGAGGTTCCCTTACCTTGTGCCTTGCAGCTCTGGAACGAGATACAAGCAGGGGAAAGATCTGCAAAGCATGACCTATGTGGGGATATCTGGTTACCCTATGCATTATTCCCCTAAGAATAAAAATCCTTATGGCTTAGAGTTTACTGCTGTTATAAGTAGCAAGTTACTCCATATAACTTGCTTTGCTGCATGTTAAATACATCACCTACATCCCAACATGACTCACCATGCAGAACTGTCTAATCATGAGGGAGATTCTAAAGAAATATGGAAATAATTCAAGATTGTCCTTGTCTGCTCTTGGTATTTAGAAACTTTTTATTCAATGCCTCCAAAATTCACTTTGTTTTTTGGTTGACTTATAAGAGCAGATGGTGCAGTAGAGCAGCAGTGGCACCACAAAACTTATTAAAAATCTGATTCTTAGGGACTGAAGGTAGAGGTTTGATTTCATGGAAATAACTGAAAATGCTCTGCACATGTTCCATGGACTACATTGCATTGCTCTATTACTTCAGTGCTTTTACAGTATAAACAGATTTTTAAATTAATCTTATTTTCTGACAGAGAAAGAATATTATCATCCCATTTACATTCTAGCAAAGAGAAAAATGCAAGGAGGGTTCAATAATGCTATGCATTTGCTCCCGACAAAAAATAATGTAGTTGGCTCATTGGAATGTTAACAAAAATAATTATCACAGTTGTCATTTTTAATGGCAACAATATCCAAGTCTTTGATCTGTGACATGGCATAGAAAATATTGTTGAATTACTCTGCTGGAAAAATTAATAATGCATGTTATGACACAGCATGTAGCACTGCACAAAGAAATGATTGTGAGAACCATTTTGGTCCTCTGCTTAAATAGTTGTGCTTCATATTTTGATGAACCACTTTTGCCCACAGTTTTCTCCTCTGCATTGTTACCTGAAAGAGTTTAATCTTATTTGCTTTGTTGCTTGTGCTTGTCTCTGTCTCTACTAACCTGACTTTCACAAGCACTAAAAATTTGTTCTGTCCAGGAATGAAGCACTCCTTTCTGCACATCTGCTAACTTGTATCTGCATCCACAGTGATACATGAAGACAGCAGACCTGTTCTGCAGTGCAGAGAGCAGGACTCCATGGTATACTTGAGGGAAGCACTTCACCTTATATCATATAAGGTTCAGACAAATCTGCTTTTTAAAGCATAGTTCACATTCCCTCTGGGACTGCGGAGCAAACAGGTATTGGAGTGTTTTATTTGCACAAAGCACCTAGAGTACCCAGAGAGGATGAGCCAGGAATTTCTTCTGAGGTACTTTGAATTTTATATATATATATATATATATCTCCTTTCTCATAAACTTTATTCTATCTCCTGTCTAGCGTAGCATTTTCTCATCACAGTATACTATTCTGCAAACATTGGGGAAAATTGTACGCTATCAAGGGAGAGATAAGTTCCTTGAAGATGGTCAGATCTTTTTAGCTTCCATTCGTGGCAAAAAAGAGCAGTAACAAAATCAGTTCTGTAGACCAGATTACTTCCCAAGACCCATGTACAGACAGGAGTCTTAGACTGAAGCTTTCTTTGTTTCAGAGAAAAATTTTTATACCAACACCTAGTAGGTCATTCCTATTCCATTGGTCCTTCTAGAACTTTACACAGAAGGGCCTCTATGGGGCATAAGATTGTTTGGTTTCCAGATAAAAATTGTGGCAGAAAGTACAAAGTAGACAAAGTGCAGCATAAAGTGTGATCTGGGAACACCTGTTACGTAGATTTATAAGCAGCCCCATCTCTTTAGCCACTTAACTCCTGTGTATCAGAGCTTTGAGGACTATGAGTTGTATTGAAACCCATGAAGTTCATCTTGGGAGATCCCAGCCTGTTTCCATAGACAGCATGGCTGTGGAGTGAAGGCTTTTTAAAGACACTACTTCAAAAATGTTGTTTATTATGGCTATTCTTTCAAAATGATTGTGGTAGGATGATGAAAATATCTGGAGAGTTTTATCAAAGAAATGATGTATGCATTGTCAGCTCTGTGATGAGAGGGTAAATCTAGTCTGGGTAGATCAAATTGTACCGAAACTGGATTTTGCATTAATTTCAAAGCAAGAGTCAGAGTACGCATGTAAGATGTCGGGGTGTACACAGTCAAAGCACTGGTGTAATAAAGTAATGTCATAGAGTCTGTGGAATATTTGTAAAGCATTTTCTCAGTTATTTTCCATGAAACCAAACATCTACTTCAAATTCCTGAATACCAGTATTTTTATAACTCTTGTGGTACCACTGCTGCTCTGCTGCTCTCAAAATCTGTATGCTGGACAGCTTCATGACTGACAAGTGCAAAAGAAAGATGCCAGAGGCATAGTTGCTGTTGCTGAAAGAAGAAATTTGTGCTTCCTATTTGAACTGTCAGCTGTGAGCTGTTAGGAGGGTACGAAAGAACGAGGTACAGGGCTACTGCTTGTAGCCCTGTATTGGGTTTGCGTGGCAAGGTTTTGGTAGCAGGGGGGCTACAGGGGTGGCTTCTGTGAGAGGCTTCTAGAAGCCTCCCCCATGTCCAACAGAGCCAATGCCAGCTGGCTCCAAGATGGACCTACCGCTGAACAAGGCCGAGCTCATCAGCGACTGGTAGCACCTCCAGGATAACAGCCAGAGACAGGAGTGAGAATATGTGAGAGAACAACTCTGCAGACACCAGGGTCAGTGAAGAAGGAGGGGGAGGAGGTGCTCCAGGCGCCAGAGCAGAGATTCCCCTGCAGCCCGTGGTGAAGACCATGGTGAGGCAGGCTGTCCCCCTGCAGCCCATGGAGGTCCGTGGTGGAGCAGATATCCACCTGCAGCCCATGGAGGACCCCATGCCGAAGCAGGTGGATGTCCGAAGGAGGCTGTGACCCTGTGGTAAGCCCGTGCTGGAGCAGGGTCCTGGCAGGACTTGTGACCCTACGGGGGACCCACGCTGGAGCAGTTAATGAAGAACTGCAGCCCGTGGCAAGGACCCATGTTGGAGAAGTTCATGGAGGACTGTCTCCCATGGGAGGGACCCCACGCAGGAGCAGGGGGAAGAGTGTGAGGAGTCCTCCCCCTGAGGAGGAAGGAGCGGCAGAAACAACGTGTGATGAACTGACCGCAACCCCCATTCCCCATCCCCCTGCACTGCTGGAGGGGAGGAGGTAGAGAAAAATCGTGAGTAAAGTTAAGCCCAAGAAGAAGGGAGGGGTTGGGGGAAGGTGTTTTAAGATTTGGGTTTTATTTCTCATTATCCTACACTGATTTGATTGGTAGTAAATTAAACTAATTTCCCCAAGTTGAGTCTGTTTTGCCCATGACAGTAACTGCTGAGTGATCTCTGCCTGTCCTTATCTCGACCCATGAGCCTTTCATTATATTTTCTCTCCCCTGTCCAGCTGAGGAGGGGAATGATAGAGTGGCTTTGGTGGGCACCTGGCATCCAGCCAGAGTCAACCCACCACAAGCCCGCTCAGCTACAATGCCTGAACAGATCATCCAGACATTTAACCACTCACACAGACCTCAGACTACCAAGGAAAGCAACTACAGGTCACTAGATAGATAACTATACTGGTCACAAATCACAATATATGATGTTAATTGTCTAAGATATCTAAGCCATTAAACATCACAAGATAATAATAGTCAGCAAGAAGTAATGAATTTCCACCAACATATCAAAACCAATGAAGGGGTGAATACAGGAAAACATTAGGAAAAAAGAAAACAGAAACATGTACATTACCAGAAACTGCCACCTGAAAAACATCTCCAAAATGTAGCTATACGCAGAATACAGTTTACCCTTATTTTAGCTTCAGAGTTGATTACTATAACTTTTTTTTCCCACAGTCAACAAGAATATATATCATTTTTACTCAGAAAATATGATTCAGCAACTGTTGTTGTGCTTCTCCCCCTCATTTTTATTTTTTTGTTCTGGTATTCCTGACTATCCTCTTCCTGCTCAGGTTCTAATAGATTACACTGATGCTAATCTGAAAGCACTCATTAGGTCCTCACTGCAACTGCTTCAAAGTGATCATTGGCTCAAAGAGCCTGTTACTAGTGGATCGCTGTGATTGCTGTGGGAGAAAATACACCCATTTTCTGTACATGTAGAAAAACCTGCTGCATATATTCCTGGGGTCCCCTGGGACTGACACAGCTCTGCCACTTCGTCACTGCAGTTTAGCTTTGTCCATGAGTGAGTGAATAACAGGCAGTGGTCTGGCAGTGATTTTGGGTTCCCTGTATGCACAATTTATATACCCTTTTTCTTCAAGTTTGAGATTTAGAAATCAACAATTCAAATCAAGAAAGACTTTGAAGACTTGATGAGCTTTTAAGAGCTAATCTCTAAATTAAATAAGTATGAGGAGCTGTTAATTGGCCACATAAGAAGCTTATTTAGACCAACAATGCATAGAAACACTTTGTAACTTAGAGAAGAGCCAAAATGAATGAAGTTGGATTTCTCCAGGGCTTATTGTTTTGCATTTTTGGAACTAAGTGGAATAATCTGAACAAGTGCAAATCCCATCTGCTTACTCCGTTCTAAGTATCACTGAAGATTTGAGCTCTAACTCAGTATGATCTCATTACTAGAATAACTTAAGATCTTGGTGAACCTTGAGAGATCAGCCTTGTAACCTGGACCTACACTATTGGGGTTGTGAATCTCCTACTTCTTGTAAAGGAGTAAAAGAGGGAGTGTCAGTGGTCAGGAATCATGTCAGAGAGTTAAAAAGAAGAAATAATGTTCTAAGACTGTGACACAAAATGAAACTTAGAATATACACATCCAGTATGCTGGGACCTGACAAAACAGGTAAGCAGAAGAACCTGATCAGAATTTTCTAAGCATTTTATCTGTGACAAAAATCTAGGTATGATTATGCTGGTTTTTCTAATAATTTCAATGCCAGTTTCTGCATTCAGTGTTATCCTGCAGCAAATAAAGTACTGCTCTATAATTTGTCTGTCAGCATCCAGATCCACATAAATGCTCTTTACACTACTGAATTGCTTGCTGCCAAGTACAGGTGAGAAGGTTATTTTGAGGCATTGCTTACATGCTACAGAAATCTTTCAGCTTTGGAAGAAATGTACCATGTCTGCTCTTTGATATTCTCAGTAAAAATCATATAAAGAAAATACAAACATATTTAGGAAAAGGTTGGGTTTAAGGAAAAGACTGAGCTTACAGAGAACCAAAAGTAGCTACAATAACAACAGGGCCAGAGACCTGCTTTTGAGACAAGATGCTCTTCAGTTAAGCATAATGACAAACAACTTTAGGCAAATTCATAAAAGGGAAGTTTAGTCAATAGCATCCTGCATTTGAAAACCTCACTGTGTCCCTTAGTGGTAATTTTTTTCTCTTGCAACATAGGATAACAGCAGAGGCAGCTAACGGAGAGGGAGCAGCTGTCAGAGCAATTCGCAGGCTCTTCCCTCAGGAAACATCTCCTGGGAGCTGCTTTTTCTAGGAGCCTCTTCTGATGGCTTGCTGCTGCCAATGAAAGTTAACTGTTGGAAATGGGATATAAAGAAAAGCTTTTCTTACCACAAGGGTGGTCAAACACTGACACAAGGGCCTAGGAAGGTTCTGGGGCTTCCATCCTTGAGATGCCCAAGACTTGACTGGACATGGCCGTAATCAATCTGATCCTATCAATTTTGCTTTGAGTGAGGGGCTGACTACTTGACCTCCAGACATCCCTTCCAACCTAAGTTATTATATGATTCTAAGATCTTCCAAACTGATTACTGATAACATAACACTTAAAATATGTTGAGTAACCATCACTGTTTTGTCTGGTACCTGAATTATTTATGAGACCTCAAAATAAATAAAGACAAAATCCTGCCTTACTATCTTTTCAAAGTATATCTAATCTAAGAGTCAAAGTTGCTTTCATTTTTGATGTAGTGGTATTAGAGAATTTTTTTGAAAAAAATTACTGTAATGGCTAGGAGATCATTAGTTTGGCTAGAATTACTCTGTTGTTATTGAGTATTAACAACATCTTTATCTGACCAGAGATGTCCCCCTTTGTGTTTTACAATCCCTGAGGTAGTTGTGCATCTGATGTTACTGAGCTCAGTAATACACAAAATTGATACTGCCAGGGATTACATGAGTTAGAGTGGGTGAATTTTGTTGCTCGTTTTATTTCTGTTGTTAGAGGGAGATGTATTAAAGAATATAGACATGTGTGGGGGGGGTGTTAATACTGTATTTTATTGATGTTTCATACAGTAAAGAAGAGTCTGATAAATAAACAGAATTTATAGAAATAGAAAAGTAGTAAGCAGTCTTTCTTCATTCCCACTTTTATTTGTGTTCTGTATGTGCAGAACTGAGAGACTTCATGCCAGCCTAATGCATTACTCACTGAAGAATTTTTTCAACAAATAAATTCAATAATGAAGTAGTTGGAAGCCCTGTATATTCACACTTGTAAATGGGAAATGTATCAGCAATGGCATGTTGTTATTGATTTTGTAATAAGCTGTGCTAATTAACTAACTAATAGGCCAGCTGGAAGTGAAAAGGGATTTTTTTTTTTTTTTTTTCTTTTTGCACACAGGTTGAGAGAAGCAACATAACCACTGGAAGTTTTGGAATTTTGTTTTATTTCAAAAACATATGTTGGGAAAATAAACCAGTCCCAAACAATTGTGTAGTATGGTTTTCCACGAAGGTAATAAAGAAGCTGAACCTCCACAAAGAATCTTTTCTCTGCAGAAGGCTATGTGTTTCTACCTGACTTGTTTAAAATAATTTTCTTTACTGGGAATGCCATCCATTATTTTGACATGTTTTATGGTGAGTAAAAATCCTTGATTGCAGCTGCATACCAAAAGAAGAAGTTTTGCCACTTTTCATGAAAAAACTATCTTCAAAAATGTCAGAGGCCATTTAAATGTCATTGCTTGAGAAAGTACTTTGAGAATGCTCCAAAATGAGCTTTTTTGCAGATGTCAACTCTTGAAAAAATAATAATAATAAAAATGTATCTGCCTAGCCACATTGGAATCACTTTTGTACAGGTTTCCTTGTATGCATATAAGAAATACATTAGACAAGTGCTCAAAGCCAGAGTGCCCCCGCAAGGAAACACATTTGAACATTTCTCACAGAGAGAAATTCACAGGTTACTTCACAAGTAAGATTAATTGGACTTATTTTAGTTTGGCTCCTTTCTCATGGATAGAAAAAGAGGACACAAAAATTGCTGGTAGTTTGCTTGGTTTTCTTTACTGAAATTTCTAATATACTGGTGGAAATTGTGAAATGTAGGAAGTTGTTTCAAAGCTTTATTATCTCTGTTTTACACAAAGCTCTAGTACTCTGAAGCCCAGATACTGAACCTCTATTACCTTGTATATGTCTAGCTGGCATTTTGGAAAAGTAACAGAAAATTATGGGGTTGTTTTGTACTGTGGGATGTATTTGTATATCACTCTGGAGAGACCTCAGCAAAATTTTCAATGTTACTTTATTACTGTTTAAGTTGTTAAATTTTGAGGTCAGATGTCAGAATCACCATAATCATCTTGCTCTGACTTCCTTTGCCACAGAAGCTGTAGAACTTCTGGGAATTATTTCTGACTGGAAGGTCCACAGTGGTGAGTAGCTGCTGCTTCTAGAAAAATACTCTTGAGTCTTGAGTCTCTTATTTTCATTGATGAACAATGCTTAGTAAGCTATTCCAATGGCTAATTGCACTCTCTGTTAAAAAACCCAAATAAGTAAAAAGATTTATATTAAATTTTAATTCAGAACTTGTACAGATCCCATTATATCTTAATTTGAGAAATAGAAGAGATATACTTAAGAATTTGATTTCTTTGTCTTTTATATCCAGGTTCTATACTTCTCTTTAATGAACTAAATTGAATGAACTTCTTAACTTCTCTATAACTCAAAGTTTATGGTTCTTTAATTGTTCTTGGAGTTTTCTCTGAATTTTTTCCAATTTATTGATATTCTTCCTGAAATGTGAAGATCATACATACATATATGGATGTAGTGCTCTGATAGGGATCACATCACTAGCACAGCATATGCAGAGGTAATGTAACCTTTTTCTACTACCATGGCCTACATGAGGATAGAGGGAGTAAATAACCCCAGGAAGCAAACTGCCTGTGACACAGTCCTGCAAGTTCACTGTATGATGTGATGTCTTCCCGCAGGCTAAACAAGGTTGAAGTGGAGAGCAGTGCCTGATAAACCCACCACCTGATTTTCAGAAAATTCACTAATATTCAGGAACCTGTTTTAGTGGACATGGAGAAGTTCCCTGCCTCCAAGAAACTGCAATGAAACTTTCAAAATGTCTTGAGCCTTGCTGAAGCTCTCAAGAAACAATGAGAGCATCAATTATAGGCAAGCTGCAGATCCTAAGGAAACCATGGGCATCCTAGTAGCACAGTGCAGTCCAAGCTAGCTGGGGGTATGTGCTTCAAGCCAGCTGTATGTGTTGTTGTCTCCACCTAAACCAACAAATCTGTCTGTGGAGGGGTGCCTGATCTGCTGCCAGTGCCATGCACTGAAATGATGCTGTACTTCCAAAGCAGGGGCATTCTCCCCCAGTCACAGTTCTGCCAGTGCTGTCACAGTACTGTTTCTAATTGACTTGTGCAGTCAGTGCCAACTTGGGTAACTCTGATTTTTTTTTTTTTTTAATTTAAATATCATAGCCACACCCTATGACACAACATGTAGTCAAAATGATAGTGAACTCAATAAGAGAGTATCCAACAGTCTCCAAACCTGACAGTTGATTCTCTGAATAAGCATAATTTCTGGACCTCAAAGTTTCCTACAGTGCCTATTATTGCACCTCAACACCAAGCTAAATCTTGCATGAATGCAAGAAGAATANACAGTAGATGACTCTGCATCTTATTGCTTGCTTTTATTCCTACCATTATTACAAACTCCTCTGTTGGCTTTCTGCTTTGGGGATGAGAAGGTAATGAGATGCAAGAGCTGGCCTCCGCCTGCCAAAATCTCCTATGCTGAAGTCTTGCCAATATACACTGAAAGTGATATAACTGATAATGAAGCAACAGGGAAAATATACCTTCTCTGGCAGGGGTTAATTGAATTTGTCCTTTTTCCTTTGCTCTACATGGTTCCCAGTCTAACGTTTCCTACCTTTTTCCCAAGGAGGCAGCAGTACCTCCTAAGGGACACTGCCTTGATGGCATTATCCTGGACAGGTCCATGTGGACCTGGAGTAGTCTATTACCTGTTGCCTAGAAGCATATCACACATCTGGCATAGCAGTTAGTTGTTTTTTTTTTTTCTATATGAGACTCCCCTTGTTTTAATTCAAGGAATCCCTACTTTCAGATTTGTTTACTGGGAAGCAGAGGAGTTCAATGCTGAACTGTTTAAATCCTAGACTGCAGTAAACCATACCTTTATTGCCCATCCACAGATTCCCTTGGCATTAATGCTTTTTCCAGGCTAGGTTTAGACTTGTTTCAGGCAAAGAGGAGACTTAATTCTTCCAGTAAGTTGGCACCACTGACATTTGTGAGTGAAAAAGAGGTAATTCACAGGTGAGCTAAGTGTGTTAGCTCTCAGGTCAAAGCAGATTAATAGTAGATCCAGAGTACAGATTGCTCTACGGGGACCTTTACGGAAATA
>WAAD01031251.1:317-13329 GCA_013389945.1 Fregata magnificens
CGTGCACATGGGACTTAGGAGTAGCTAACATTTGCTCATGGCTGGAAAGCTGTCTTGGTGAAGACAATCTTATAAAAATGCTGTAATAAAACTAAGGAGAAAACTTCGAATGTAGTATGTGTGAAGCTGGATAGTCAAGGAAAAGAAGAAAGTATGTGGCAATTTCAGTTTTCAGGAAAGCTGAGTCAGCTGTGGCTCTGTTAGTTGGAAGCCTGGACAACAACAGACATCAGAGGAAATCCTGCAGTCTGCCCACCAAAAGAAATCTGACCAGTGGGTATTTCAGTGCACAAACAACAAAGGACTAGACCCTATAACTGTATTAAAACAGTATTATGGGACTGAAAAAAAAATTAGCAATGCTAATGGTTGAATGCCAGTGAATGCAAAAAGTGTAGGAAATTACAAGGATGCAGTAGTCATGGTGAAGCAGATATCAAAAGATGAAAGGAAATCTAAGTAGATCTGGGAAGGCAGACAAAATTGACAAATGGTACATAAAAGAGGAGCTGATGGAAAAGGGGGACTGGCAGTTAAGAGGCAGAAGAAACAAAAAGAAGTTGGAACATTTATGAGGAGACTCACATAAGGTGATTTGTAAATGTATCTCGACGTTTATAGAAGGTAAGGATTTCTCTTCAACTATTTTCTTTGTGTACTTATCCATAGTTTTAGACACTGTCAGTTTTGCAGATTACATCATATGCATATTAGTCTTCCAAGATACTGAAACATTTTTTTTGACCTTTCCTGAATAACAAGAGGTATGTTTATATAATTTAGTCTGATTCACTGTAATTCCTAATCTTTGTCATCATATCAAATACCCTAAAGATATTGGGCATGCTTCCCATAGCACAACTATTTCAAAGAATGAACAAACTGAGAGTAAATAAACACGTAACTTAATGATTACCCAAAGAGTCACCCAGAAACTGTATTTTAAATGCTTGGCAATTTGCAGTTTCTCTCGCAGAAGTCAGAGAGCCAGCACTTTTCACATCCCATGGCCACTCACATCGATATCTGCTCCAAGGAAACTCAAAACATTTGATTCTGCTAAGTCAGGCTGACAGACTTTGCAAGCCACAATAGAGAAAGTGTTTGTGGCATTAAGCTCAACCCTGTTGAAACCTGCTCTCCTTCACTTCCACCCTGCCAGCTCTGTGGAAGCATGGTTGTATTCCTGTGTACGTGAGCAGGATGCAGAGATGGAAAACGGCTAGAAAATGGCACTAAGCGAGAATACTGCTTCCTCTCAAGCTTTCTCACCAAAATTACCCTCTCATACGCCCCTCCAACCCCCATTTCTCCTTTATGGTGGCTAAATCCAACAGTCACACCCTTTCCAGAAGGAAGAGAGCTAATGAGGATCTTGGAATTTAGCTGTGGTGACTTGTAACCTCACACAGCGCTTCACAGATGTTCCTGCCACCAGATCATTCATGTGACCTCAGGAAAATCTCCAGCTGATTCCCTTATCCCATCTTACTCATATTCATGTTGCAGAAATGGCATCTGAGCTTCTCCTCTCCCCATCCACACCGTTACAACTACAGGCAAAAAGAACAAGCCACCACTGAAACTCTGAACTGAGAGCCCACCAGCTAGCACCTGGTTACTTTTTATATTCAGTGTTTCCAATCTGTGTTCACAGTTAACAGGAGTTTACCTGCTATAGCTGGCCTCCACCTGATACCTTTTTCACTTCTGCCTTTCATATTTTCCTTAAATCCCAAATACCTGAGACGTCTAACTATGGGAAAGAATTAGAACAGATTTAAAGATGTCTGCACAATGAAGGTTAAAAGCTAGGAATTTCTTCACACAGCTGTGCACTAAGCTGTAAGAAGCTGAATTAAATGCAATAGTAAAGCAGAGCTGGACTTTCAGATGCATCCCCTCCACTTGCTGTGTCTCTCCTAGTAATAGAGGTACTGCCAAAAACATAAAACCTAACTAGCTGGTAAAAACTAACTTTCCATAAGCAGTTATGACCTAAACAAAGTTTGAACAGTACATAGCCTCTGGGTACTCTTGCCCCAGTAAGATGCTTTGAGTTTAAATTTAGATTTTTATTGCCCTTGGAATGCTGAAATAAACTTTCAGTCCCACTGGTGCAACTCCAGGAAGAGACTATATTAAATTTTGCTGTTTGTGAAGGAGTGCGCCTTCCTTCTATTCATTACCAGGCATGCAAGCCACGTAATAAAGCTGAGCTTTTTTTATTCGTATACAATGTGCACCTTATTATGGCTAGCAAAATTCTGCAAGAGCAGTTCCTATTAGCAGGTGGTATCATGCAGGAGCCAAGAATTACATCAGGGGTCTGTGGGGCTGAAAACACAGACCTGACACACACCAGGGCCTACCAGGGAATGGTCACAGATTTTGTTCTTTACTTCTCTAGCCTGGGACAGATATCTTATCTTCAATTTCTCTGTTTCCGCAGAAGAACATTTAGAAGTAACTCAAACACAAACAAATCAGCTTACTGAAATGGCATTTTGAAAACACAACAAAATTAAACATCTGAGTTTTGAAAAGCCAAACCAAGAATTTGCTTATTTGACAAGGAAAAAGTCTTGAATACCCTAATATTAGTAACATGCACTAGTCTTAAGTGCCTAAAATTTTACTAGCAAAAGAAAAAAGTAGGCATTGTTAGGCCTGAGTGGAAGTAACAACTCTGACTCCGGAACAACCCAAGATACTAATAAAATTAAAAATCCATTGTTTTATCCGAGGTTTCTTCGTCACTTCCTGAATTGAGTCTGTCCTTGAGCCAGAACAGTTTAGTTAATTGGGAACAGGGAAACAGCAACCTTTCTCTTACAAGTCGCAAGGAAAGATTCACCCATTGCATCACTTGTTTAGTCTTGTAACTGGAAGAAGCATTCCTTATTTCAAATGTAATTATCTATAATATTGTCCCTAGGCAGAACGTTCAAGGTAACAGTTGTATTATGCAATGAAGCCAAGATTCCTACACATGAGAACTGATGCAAATCATCATTTGCCTCAACAAAATAAACTCGTAAAGCAACTTACTCAAAGTTAGGCAGATTCCAATAATCTGAAAATAGCCCTCAGGGCAAAATAATGGTAACCACCCCTATGACAAAGTAACCAAACGCAGTGTATCTCTTGATGGAACTTGTCATTATCTTATTGATGTTTTCTCATCAAAATCTCATTCAGTTCTGCTTTTATTTCAAGCAAAAGGTCATAAGCCTTCAGGGCACCATGCCACAAGTTGGGAGGTCCGCGCTGGTGGCAGAAACAGTTCCATTTGGGGGAAAATGGACAGAGGTTATCCAGATCTTTACCCTGCTAATAGCAGCTGCAGCTGGTATGAGATGCAGTGTTAACTTAAAGTAGAGCATGCAACACTCTATTGATGTCGTTCTCCATTGCATTATTTGCTTTTCAAGGTGGTATGGAAGGGAATCCCTATGATTTTAATCACATTCATTATAGGGGAAGAGAATTTGTGATCTAACCTCTAACACAGTAAGTTTAAAGGAGAATCTGTCATTTTGACTGATCATTTTTGAGATTTATATTTTGTGGGGTTTTTGGTTAGGTTTTTTGGTCATTTAAAGACAGGAAGTTTGAAGAGAAAGGTGAGAGGTTGTTTGGGGTTTTTTTTTTAAAGTCTCAGCAATATAGTCAAATTGACAGTGCTTCTCTGATCCCCTTTACCCAGAGGAAAGTTTGTGATTATTTTCTCTTTCTGCCTACAACATAAACCAAAATTGCTTAACATTCCGTTCCTCTTCAATTCTTAACCTATACAGCTAGAACTGGCTTAGATGGGCTTCTCTTTTGCTGTTTTGGGGGGCTTCCTCCACCTCTTGGCTTCACTTTTAAATCTTTCCAAAGCTCTTTTTTTCCAGAACAGCCTGCGATTTGTGGTTCTGGCCCTGACCCTTCCTCCTCTTCTACAGTATTTTGAAGTTTAATTTTATGCCTTTTATAAGGCTTTTGATTCTATTATGTTTTTTTAACTCCTACTGCTGTTTTTTCTTTATGCTTTCATAGATATTGATAACATTATGAATTACATTATACTGTACAGAAATAAAGCTCGCTATAATTGAGACTCACTGCCATTTTCTTCCAGTTTTTGCAAGGGGTTGAGACTCCCTAGGAATTTATTTAAAAATCTCCTTTAATCCTCCCGCTGGACTGATGTTTCCTTTCAGAAAAGGAGGACACTGCTCCAGCCAGAAGAAATGACATTGCATGAAGGAAAAGAGGAAAAAAAGTCCTGAGTCATGAGAGCAAAGATGACATACAGGTGAAATAGAATTGAGGGAGGATTAAACTCCACAAGCTGGAAGGGACAGAAAAGTAGGATGGAGCTCTAATTGAAAGGAAATTGAGGACTGACTCTACCTAAGAACTAAGTAGATCAAGGAAGAACAACTTGACCAAGGGAGAGCTGAACTAGAAGACACCTCTCACCTTTCAGCTCTATTCATTATCCACCCTGTGTCTTCTGCTCCCAGTGAGAGCTGGGACCCCTTCTGACAAACTTTCTCTGGCCACGGTCAATGCTGAAGCTTGAAAGCAAAGCCTCCAGGACAGGAGCTGCTCTAGGTCGCACAAGGACTACCAGGGTGTAATGACGGACCTGCACTGTCCTTCCAAGGGTGGGATGAATACCTGGGCTCCAAGGAACATAAGTTAAGTCAGTCCTTGTTCCCACAACACTGAGAAAAGGGAAGATTCATACCTAAAGTTTGCAAGCTGACATATTTTGTGAATAAGTGCTTCTCTTCTTTCCTGGTACTCTGAAAGTCTGATTGCTGTGGAGGCAAAAAAAACACTGCTAAGAGCTAAGCACACTGCAGCTGTCTTTCAGTAACCAGAATGCCAAATACAGCCATCAGTAACTAACCACTGTCCAGGATCACAGACCACAGCCCGCCTGCCTCACCTGTGTGCGGCCTGGCTGACTCTTTGCAGACCTTTTTGTCAATTAGAGAAGCAATTTTTTTCTTCTCAGTTCACTAACCTTCTTTCTACGCCTATACACCATTTTGGAAAACCCATGTTTACAGTAACCGAATGCACTCTGCACTCATCAAAAGGAGTGTTACAGTGTTAAATCAGAGCCCACAGTTATAGAATACACTGCTTAATCTACCATTCTTAGCAGTTCTGTAGTGTGAGGTAACAGCACTTAGAACAGTACCAACTAAAAAAGTTGAAAATGGCACTATTTTCTGCAATTATTCGCATGGAATGCACAATTGGACAAAAAAACCTATGATCTTTTATATTCATCCTTCTGAATTGGATGTAAATTGGAAGTAAATCCCTCTGAGCATCACGGTTATATTTAAAGATGAGTCCAGCAATAAAAAAGATTTCCTATGGATAACTGATAAATTTTCTACGAGTTGGAGAGAAAAAAAAAAAGAAGAAATAGCCCAAGGTATGACAAGTTTGCGGTATAAGTGATATATGATAGTAATTGACATCCTAACAATAGGAGACTAGAAAGATACCCTGAAATTATTTTCTTTTCTATTTCTTCCCTATTTGCTCTTCCTCCTTCGTTTCTTCAGTGAGCCAGATTTGCCAGCAAGGCAATTTAATCTTCCAGGGATAAAGAAAGTCTTCCTTGTCTAAGAAAAATAAAAACTTCTACTGGTCAAGGACAGAAAGCCCAAGAGAAGGAATTATCTACTGACAGTGAGCTATGTTTTTTTATCTCTAGGAATGGAAGCAGCAGTATTCTGGAAGAAATAACATTGATTTAGCTAGAATGTAAGGAAGACATCTTCTGTCTGATGTATGTTGCTTTCTGGACAAGGGTAGGATAATAGCTTGTATTCCCTGAACACAATACCTCCTACTGTGTTTTCACTATTATTTAGGGAGAAGTATTTTATTCCCTTGTAACATTAAACTCTGAACCACGAGAAACTTCATGCTCAGTCATGAACCTGGATGGATGCTTATTTAAGGAGCTACCAACCAGGTAATTCTTCTGGGCTCTTATGCCATGCATAACTGGGAGAGGGAAGAGCTGTTTGTCCTATTCTGTATGGATAATAAAGTAAACCATGCCAGCCAAAGAAACAGGTACAATTTACCTCCTTGGTGCAGGAAAACAGAAACAGAAACCATACCTCAACTATTGCATAAGTTTACAACCCTGAGCAACCTTTTTTCTTCGTTTTTGTTACTGCACTTAACAGCATAGCAGTATGCCGACATCTCCCAATAAAGTAACATTTAATAAAGTAACTTCTTAGACAAAGAAACAAACTTGCTAACTTGGGCTCAAACGCAAATACAGAACAAACCTCCACATCTGCCTTCTTCACAAACACACATTTGCCACCTTGTCAAGATCCACCTTAAAAGTAGCTGACTGTTACTTGCAATTCCTTCTAAAAGAATGTTCCAATTTTTAAAAGGCCACTTTTATCTGCTGGTTTAAATATAAACCAGCCCTCGTTCTTCTGTTACCCAGTGTGAAGGCATACATGACTGGTAAGCTTATGCTTAAGTGCTTTAACTTTTAAGAACATGAAGCACCTTGTTGCTTTCAACTGGATAAACATATTTTTCACATCAAGCACATTCTTAAGTGTTTTGCAAAACTGTAGGCTTCTCAACAGAATAACTATATATATATATATCTATCTCCATCATTTCCTGAGGAACCAATGAGAGATGTGGGTAGCCAATACTTCAGCCAGAATTAACATATTACTGGTTTCCAGCAGAGATCCTAATACTGTATATCAACAGGGTTCTTCTAAACAAGAAAAAAAAATTAAGTTAGAAAAGGAAAAGCACAGCATGAACAACCTATAAAGGTAGTGGAGAAAACTGGAAAGGGCTACTAAAGGAAAGAATTATTTTAAGTTAATCTCAGAGATGATAGGAAGTAGATATACAAAGAGGCAAGCACAAACTGAGTTAACACAGCAAAAAGGGTCTCCTCCTGATTGGCAAGGCTGAAGTATTAGGCTTTATGAGAAGAAAGATGACTAAACCAATTAAAACTGAAAAGCTGCACAGTTGTAGAGGAACAGAGTAGAGGAAACTCAGCAGATGAGCAACTGCATCAGAAGGAACGTACAGAAAATGTCTCAAGATGTAAAGGACAGTACCTCCACAGCACATTACCAACGTCGCAGGCAAAGACATAAAGTGCCGCAGCAAACGGTTTAAAACTCTCCTACAAGTGGTCATGTGTGGCCAGACCTTACCTTGCTTTCTCTGAAGTGCTTAGTTCTTCCTACCGGGTAACAGTCCCTTTGCTTCAAGCTGGCAAAAATGCTTTCCTGCTGCACAGATGCAGAAAGAAGTGTCTTGCATTCTTCCTCTGACCCCAAGAATAGACATAGGGTTAGCTGCAACCTGGCCAGAGTGTAACAGGAGGGAAATTTCCATAAACTGCAGCGGTAAAGGGCTGAGTGAAAAGCATCTGAGTCAGACAGGAACTCACTCAGCTGCACTATGTACAACAGCCTTTGTGCAGAAGTATTCATTAGACACTAGTGTAGATACAGTAAGAGAGAAACACAGTGTGGTATGATATGCTGTCACCATTAAGGTAGGATGTGACAGATATATTCAGAAAATATAAAATATATTCACACAGCTTCAAATTAAGAGAATACAAGTGAAGCCAACCTGAATAAAGAGCCCTCCCTTCTTTGGAACATCCTGATATTAATAGCACTAATCAGACCAGCTCCTAATTATATCCATTTAGAAACAACGCCCCAACATTGTATTTGCAACATCTTCCAGCTTTGCTCAAAACATATTACAATAACGGGAACATGAAAAACATGCTTAAACACTAAACTAAAATTATCATTCTACAGTTGATCTGTGGTTATACAGGCCTCATTTATCTTCCCAGCTGCTGAAGCGTAACCAAAGGGATTTGGCTGCATTACCACTGTTACTAGCATAAAGCAGTCATGACCAAACCTGCGGGTATTGACTAGTTGGCCCAGAGAACCCAAGCATCAGTTTGCCTGGTTTCAGAGGAGCCAATACTACCTTATACTATGACCATCTCAGCCATAAAAAGACACAAAAATGAATCAGAAACAAAAACTGTATTTCTGTCCTTGATATTTGTGTTCTCCACGTTTTTGTATGCACTTCACTTGTTTTGTCTTAAAACGCCTCCAGACCAATTCAACTGTTTCCTTTCCCACACAGGACAAGTATTCAAGTCTTCAGTACTGTTCAGTACCAGACTGCTGGTAGACAGAGGGGAGACAGTTTCTTTATAAAACCATCTACCATTTCAAGAGAATAGAATAACGGATGTTATTCAAATGAATACCTTACTCAATATGTTATGTTGCAATGCTTTTGTTTCTCTTCCTTTTCTGCATCTTTAATAAAATATTATATTTTAAGTAGGAAAAGTTTGTCACAGGAGTAGAACAGGTTATGCACCCAAAGCCCTAGACTGATGGAACTTATGTGACCATCATCAGGTGACACTGGACAGCTTTGACCCTGTGACATTCCAGTTATTTTCAAAAAACTATCCTACACATCTCAGTTTTTTGACAACTGCATCCTTCTACCATGTGTTTGCTACTGAAACTACTAAATGCCTCCACAGTTATCCAGAAGTTTTACGTGATCTTGAAAACATGGCCAAAAGAATTCAGTTGTGTTATGTGAGGCCACGGGACAAATGAAAATAAAATAGGAGAAGAAGAAATACGGATGCGTTTCTTACAAAGTTCTAGTTATCCAAATAATCCTTGTCTCATGCAAGCGTATCTGCTGCATGCAACAACTGAGGTAATCGGACTGGGACGTATTTCTGTAACAACAGTGTTTCCTGGCTTCTGCCATAAGATCCCACAGGCAAAATAAGTTGCAAGAATTTGCACTGCAACACAGCTATGCAAATTTACATCAGCAGAAAAATCTCATTTAACAACCCATTGGAATTTAAAACCATATATTGAAAACTGAGCGCTGGCACCTCTACTTTAATAATGAAAGATCCTCCTCTTCCCGTTATAGAGAGAAGCTCATTTTTCTCTCAACGTATCTGCTCCAAAGCCCTTTCTAGTCAATGAAGTCTTTCCACAACATATATTAGGAAAATAAATATGACTTTCACAGGTCAAAATGTTGTGTTAAACCAGTGCTTCAAGACTGATGTCTTGGCTCAGTCTGGGAAAACAATTTAATTCTGAGTTTGGTCAGAGCCGTGCAATTTTTCACGTACACGATAAGCTAAATGCAAATCTGGTAACTTTATGTATATTAATGGTGGTGAATTACTAGCAGGGTTCTCAATTAGCTTAATCAAGCCACAATAGGGACCTGGGAATATTGCAGGAAACTCAGTGAAGATCTCTGCTCAATACATCACTGCAAGAGGTTGGCCACATGACAAACTGCATGGCTACCAGAATTAGTATTTCTGTTACATATATAATAACTGCTGAGCCTCATCTCACTGTTCTGGATAGAACTGGTCCTGCCATTTCAAGAGAGGCATTTCAAAACTAGGGGCTGCAATCCTCTGGGTTGTAGGAACAATCCAGCCTCTGGAAAGGCTCTTCGAAGACTAAAACAGTGAGATTCATCACTCAGAAAGGAGACAACAAAGGAACAATAAAACCAGATTAAAGAGAGAGACATCAGAAGCTTCTCTTTCCCCACAGCTCAACCAATAGAATCGTAGGGAAATTCAGCTCTGTTGACAGCTGGGAAATACAAAACCAGGTAAAGAAATTATAAAGGGAGTTACGGATCCATGCCAATCAATAATCTTAAAACATGACTCAACGTATGCCGAAGAATTTCGGGAGAATCAAAATAGGAAGGAGAACTGACCCATGAAATATGAAGTCCTGTAGGCCAGATTTTAACAATTATGAAATCAGGAATAGTACTAGATGCATGGGAAAGAACAAAATGCTTCTCCATTCTTTCAATGGAAATGGCATTTACCAGATCAGCAGATCAGGCAGTCTGACCAATACTCTGCAGTGTTTTACATAAAATTTTGAAGCAAAGAACTGTTAGAATGAGCAGTAGAACATGTTCATTTTTTTAAGACTCAGCATTTTTATTTTATAACAGAAAGAGAAATAGAGAATTGCTTTGGTGACAGCAACACCAAAAACAACTATCATGCAATTAGTGGCATGGGGTTTTTATTAACAGAAAAGGTTGAGGATTATGCTCATTTTTCACTACAATACTTATCTTTTAAAAAGAGATATTTCCTACTAACAAAATTGGGAAACACTGTCAGTATAGAAGCAGCTCAAGGAGGATGGCCCTGACTTGAATGACCCTGAAGCCCAAATTATCAAAAGCACATTAAAATTTATTAGCATGAAGTACAACAATGAAATGAGAATTTCCACTATAAGCTGGATGACTATTAATTGCAAACAAAGCAGGAGTCCTCCTGTGATCCTCTAGTCCTTGAATGAGTGTTGTATAGACAAAAAAATAAAAATAGCACTACTGCTGAATGTCTCTGGCAAGAAATTTTCAACACTTCTGGTTGGAAATATAGCTGAAGTTGATGCACTGATATTTCTTCTAACATGCTGTATAAAACATAAACTACTAATATGAATGACAATTAATCACATCTTCTGTCTTCCTTTTGCTCAAACTCTTCCAAAATCTCCTCCTCGGGTCTTCTTTCTTCTGATAGCTTAGCAGAATTTCACCGTCTCCCCCAACTAGAATTACTCTCCAAAATACAGCAGGGAGGCACACAAGAGAAGGTATGAGCATAAGATCAAAATATGTATGACTTGCTACACTACAGTAGAATAAAAATTAAAAGGTCACTAATAACAAGAGTGCTAGGAACAGCGTTCTGCAAGGAAGAATCATGACACTGAACCCATTTTTGTTAGTGATCTAGGCACAAGAGGCAGGATACCCCTGGGAATCTTTTTGCAAGTCTAGATGCCTGTGCGATGCTAGAACCATTCTCCAATAGCTCCACAACTCCCTCCTGAAGGAAAATTCCCCAAACGGGGCTTTTCAGCATCCCAGACATGTCCTGAGTTCAGAACAGCAACTGTTTCATTTTAGGAATCCCATACTGCAAGAAACTAAATGCAACTGGTGAAACATAAAATGGCTTATTACCACATCTCCCCACCAACACAAGTATAAAGCTGCAGAAGGGCAAATGGCATCATCTTCCTTACTCGTCCAACAGAAGGCTCAAAGTTGCCATGGAGGAGAGTGAGAAAGCTCTGCACTCACATGTACACAGCTCTTTACACTGGGATCAACACTGCTACTGACACAGAACCACTGGAGCAGAGGCACCCCATTGCCTTGTATCCTAGGAAGCCTAGAGGTGCTAGTGAAAGGTGGGCAGAATGCACCTAATTCAGATATTCCCAGTGCAAGCAATGCAGCCTCAAGTCCACACTGGGTTTCCAGTGAGAGTGTTGAGAGCACAGAGAGGAGCAATGCCCCAAGACACAGGGACTGATTACTGCTAGTCTTGCCCGAGCCCTCTTCTTCCACAGCAAGGCGCACAGCTTGTTTCACTCTCCGCAAAAACACAAGGCCTCTTTTCTTTCTAGGCAAGCAACAAGAGAGGCCTTTTGGCAACTCTTAGCTGGCAGACTATAATCCATGCTTCCCCTGCTGACCCTGCCTGAGGGGAGACAAGAAAATCAGTTCTGCAAGCCCCCTCTCCCCGGGATTTCTGCACTACAGGGGTTCCCACAAAAACCTGAGCCTCCCCCCTCTGCCCCTGCACATGCTGCTGGAGGTGCCTCCAGCAAAACGCTCTGATCACCCCCCTCCCAGACCACCTTTCCATTTAAGTGGAAAGGAGTCCCAGAGGTCACCCTCAGGGACACAGAGCACAGATGAGGCACAGCCGAGGTCCACAAGCTGCTTCCAACTTGGTCTCCCCCAGTCCTCACAGCACTGTCCCCTCCCTCCCTGCCTCTAAAATCCCACCTGGTGGCTAGCCCACACAGTCCAGCTCTGCTCCCCTTACCTGTTGCAGCCCTTTCACGCTGCTCCAGCCAGGGCTCTCCAGCACTTGCTGGGCTCCATCTCCCCTTCCCAGAAAAGACCAGGGCAGCAAGGCAGGCAAGGCGCTCCCTGCCAGGGGCAGTACTGCCACTGCCGTCCAAGATCTTGCAGCTGAGCGAGTTGCTCCCTCTGACCCCGGAGGAAGGCGCAGCTCTCCCCTCCATTCGGCAGCGGCTCTGCCTCCGAGCCGAGCCCGCCGCCGCGCAGCCGCCAGCGTGGCTGGAGGAAGCCGGCTGCCCAGCCATGCACGAAGCCCTGCCTCTGCTGGCTCCTCGGGAACGGCCTCTTCCAAGCAAACTTATTGGGCTTCGAGCTGTACCTGGGGGGCAGAAGAGGGGAAATTACGTTTTGCAACGTGGAGTGTGCACTAACTATTCCCAGAGTTAACTGCATTTGACTTTCTCCTCTTTTAGACCAAACTCGCCGTCTCCTGATGGAGTTATTAATTCTTTACGTTTGCAGCATTTGTGCAGAAACAAGTTGGTTTGTTTCTCCCTTTCCACCCCCATGCCCCCATGCGCGCTCCCTAAAAACCCAACAATTAAAAATGTGGATTTTTTCCTTTAATTCCCCTACATTGTGTAATTATATTCACATTAGAAATCAATCAACTCTGGTCATTACCATTAGTGATATGCTCATAAACCAAACACTAGTCATGCTAATGAACTGAATGAAACATAATTTCTTGTTGTGTAAACTGATGCTCAACGCTAATCAGCAATAAATTCAATCAGACATTACTTACATCAACTGAAAAACACATTAAAGCCGGGTAAAGAGCTGCTCCCGTCTGGGGGAAGCACGGCCCCGTGCCCGGAGGCAGGCTCAGCAGTACCACGGCTGCGGGGGCTGGGTACGAGGCCGCCGGAGCCCTGAGGGGACGCGGCCTCCCCGGCAGGGACCCCTCGGTGGCGGGGAGCAAGGGGAGCCGGGCAGGAGCCGGCAGGCTGGGGCC
>WAAD01031255.1:690-21762 GCA_013389945.1 Fregata magnificens
TTAGGATTCTTTTTATAATCCCATCATCCCATCTCTTGCCTTATCTTTTCACAAATGATACTATAGTGATTTAAACTTTGGTTAGAGCCAGTTCAAAACCTTCTCATGAAACACTAATTAAAAGCCATATTTTCAATTAAATGATTTATTTATATTTGTGGAAAGTGTCTCTTTCTGAGATTATTTTAAGTTTTTTTATTGGAGGACTAAAAACTTTGCAACATCTTTTTGAGAAGTTTCATTTGGTAGGAGGTAGAGAATATTTGTTTAAATACTGAGTTTTCCTGTGACCAGGGAGGGAAAAACATTTTCTTGCCATTGTCTGGTCTAATGCTCTACAATTTTCCCATGTTATAAATAGGTACTTTTTATCCCTAGAGAGANCACCACATCTCTGGGGGCCAGGATATCAGAACTACACAAGGTTTATTAGCTCCTACCAAGGCGCCAAGAAATATGACAGCGGTGGTGAAGACTGACAAGGACAAAGCTCATTTCTCAGCTATGCCTCCTGTGTGGCCTTGTCTGCCCTCAACGTCACCTCTATCTGCCAATGGACTATGTGTGGCAGTGACTCCCCGACAACCAACCTTTTCTTTTGCTTTGTTTAAGGAATTGCGATTTAAAGATTAAGCAAAATTAGAAGCAGATTGTGGCAGTGTTGACTGTGTTTTGTTTTGCTTTCCTTTCTTGTCCATATCTTTGTCTTCCCTGCCATTTATTTCCCTTTGTGTGAAATCAGTGATAATGTCAGGTGCCAAGTAGATACTGGCAGAGACTGACAGCCTTGGTTCTGCCAGAGCAGCAGCAACACACGTTTCCTGGGCTATCTTGCTGAATTTTCTTTGAGATAAACTATACCTATGTGTGAGAAGGTAACGGAGACTATTGGAAGGGGTTTCCGTGAGCACCAGCTTCTATGCATAGCTCTGCAATGTGGGAAACAGACTGAGATTGCCAAACCTCTTTCGTGTGATCCACCAAAAAGCCATCACACAATCACAAGTTGATCAGAACCAACCTGGGCTGGATTTCAGCCAGTCTTTCTTATTCTCTGTTCTTGGTCCCACAGGAATTGCTGACATATTCTGAAAATTTTTGAATCTATTTCCTTTCCCTACCTGCATAGTTTTTCTGCTAAATTAAACTAGGCCCATTCACTCCCATCGTTTCTTTTCTGAAATTACAGTACCTTTGCAGAATTGCAAATCATTGCTTTTACTGCTGACAGAACGAAATTATATTTCTGACACATGCCTATTTCTAAATCTTAAGACAAAACCCCCGTTCAGGGCTAGATGACATGTGGGGTTTTGGCTGCCATTCAGAGCAGGAACATCTTGTCAGAGATCAGACTGCAAGCCTGCCTGCTGAAGATGCTGTCCCTAAGCACGTTTTATATCCAAACTGAAAACACCTGTAATTGCTAAACAAACTTGAATTTGTTTATTTTGTAATATACCAGCAGCTGTTTTCTTGTATGATGTCCAGGATTTCTCCAGCCAACCTACTTAATAGTGTAGGATTCTGTTTCCTTGAGTCAGTTTGCCTGCTTTATTTGTTTTCTTTTCTTTTCAACCTCTGTTGGGGTGAGCTGTAGTCACTGAAACAACTGTATTTTCATAAAGCTTTAGGCAGAACCAAGCAACTTATTTCAGGAATGAAGATGGAAAGAAAGTCTTGTGTTTATTCAGTTAAGAATACGGAAAACATTAGACCATGACATAGATTATTACATTTCCGGCATACCCAATGCGAGGTTTCTCACTTAGCTCTAGTGGTCTATTCCTAGATGGATGCTTTGTACCCATGACGTTGTGATCGGCTGAGGAAGGGTAGCTGCATCAACCAATTGGTTTAGCCTCTGTTTTCTTGCTGAAGAGAGCAAATCTTGGTAGGTTTTTTTTATCGTCATGTAAGGACATATTCTGTTTTGAGATGAGAGCATTTTAGCCTCTCACTGAGGAGCCGAGCTCACCCAGACATTTTTCATGTCCCAGAATTAGGCCCTTATTAGTGAGCCAGAAATGTCCAGAGGATCTGATGCAGCAACTGTGCAGCATAAAGGTGAAGGTCAGATCCGGGTTGTTGGAAAACAATCCTTTGGCTTCAGTGAAGCTAAGCTCTGACCATATGTATTTGTTGACTATAATTGGTTTTTTTAGCCAAATGTTGATTTTCCTCACTCTTATGAAGCACGCAAGATGCTGGAGTTAGAAGGCCAAAACAGGGACACTCAGAGGTATAGATGGGGAGCTGCTCTCCACAAGCCAGCTGAAAAGTTAACAGTATGCTTTTTTGGATAGTCAACCATCTAACTGCATTTGTATGACCAAAATTCACATGCATAATGTAACATTTGGCTTGAAACAGCCATCTTGCACTTTCACTAACATCATGTTCCTGTCTCCATCAGAAACTTAGTGTGTTTTGTTTGGCCTCCATTCCTAACAGAGTAAAACAAAAACTCTGGGAGAGGAGTTGTCTCTGTCAGTCTTCTACATTGCTTGGTCATTGACCAGTGTGTTTTATTGTAGCGCTGTAGTTTCTCACATGAATTTTTAAAAAGAAAACAAAAAAAAAATCCCACTATGTTAATAGTTTAGTAAACGACTAAAATGAGAATGCTTGTTTCGTCTTGTATTCTTTCCTCTCTCTGCTGCTGAAGATATATTCCCTTCTTTCTAGCACCAAGCATTGAGAGAATGACCATAAATGAAATCAGGTGATCTAAAGACATTATATTTCATGCTACATTCTGTTTATTACTCTATAGTTATTATAATTACAATATATTTGGTATTATTATATTTTTCTAATTTATATAATACATACTGGTACAGCTGAACTGTATCAACTGATCCTGATACAGTTGAACTCTACCATTCCTTAAATTAGCAGTTCTTTAAAAGAGAAAAGTCCTGAAAGTCCTGAATATCACCGGTAGCAGTTTTGTAGTGCCACATGGATCCCCTACCCAAGCAGAAGTAACTATCCCCTATAACTAAGATTGATGGAGAGAAACTAACCACAACAATTGCTTGTTGTTTGTGTTATAAAGATTTATGCTTTACTTTACATACAGCATATGTTTATAAAAAGTGTGTAAAACAGTTCATAAATAATTAAACACTGTGGCTTATCTGAGTCCAGCAATTCAATGACTTGCCTATAGCTTATATTTAATGTCTTTGAACTCTTTTAGAAGTTACTAGAACAGAATCATACAAATTATGTGTGATGTATGAATTTCATAAATCATGTCTACAACTTTTAAAATTATTTTTAATAAGATTTGGTTTTTTGTTAAATAAGGGTGCAACTGCAATAAGATATTTCACTGTGTACCTACTGCTAAAATTAACTTAACAAAAAAGAGAATCCAATTACGTAGTTTTGGGGATTGAGTATAAGTGATGCCCATGCTACTGTGTATGTCAGTGTGTATATATGGGTTAAGTTCAAGATTTCTTGTATTTTCTTACCACATTCAACCACATATACTCTGACAATAGTCTAAATGTTATTACTGTATTATATCTTTGATGCAATTTAAAGTAGTTTTTTCAGCTTGTGTTTGGAATCAGCATGTTATTTTGAAATTATAAAAAATAGCAGCAATATAAATAGAGCAAGTGAAATTATGACAGCATAGAGGATAATGTAAGCATATAAGATGAACCACAGAGTAAAATAATTGCTAGAAGTCTTAATTAAGATGAGAACAGGCAGTGTTAATGAAAAATAAAGGCTGTCACAGTCAGCCTGATTTAAGCACTTTCAGAGCCATTGAGCTGAAAACATTTTTAGAGCATAATACAATGGAGAGGTCATTGTATCAGACTGAACATTTTGCAGAACAGCACTATTAAGAGATTTGTGAAAACTAGATGGCAGACTGGATTAAGGTAGTAGACTCACACCCAAATCTCTCCTAGGCCAGGAACAAAAATGAATGTGGATTGTAGGTCATATAACAATGTCTGCCACTCTCCCATGAGCAATCTTTTGTAACTGAAAGTCAGAAAAAATCCAGGAATGCAACAGGAGGGAGTTTCTCAAGTCATATCTAAAACGCTGAGAGATGATTTAGTTTAATTAGATTAGTATTTTCCTTTCTTAAGTGGCATTGCTCTTCCTGTTTATAATATATTTTCCATTGGATTCTGTTTTGCTATCTTTTTGTAAGGTGAATTTGCTGAGAATGTGTCTGTGTTTGAAAAGTTTATTTTACTGTCTGCCAGCACTGCCAAAGAGAACATGCACCCATTTTTGTGCTAGGCTTTAGAGACTACCTTGAGTAGCAGCATACTAAATTAAAATACTGCTTCTATTAATAGTTAACATGAAAAACCTAGAACCTTTCAACGTTGGACATTTTAGTGTCATGATGATAAAGTAAGGATTTTTTTGGTGTACAGACTTCTCTTTTGTCAACATTTCGTCTTTCCCTTGATTTGGGAACTATGGTTTTTCACTTGACCCATAGTCGCATCTGTTCTAGAAGCTGGAACACCCAGGTCACTGCAAAAATCAAGAGAAGCAGCTAGGAACAACTCCTTGTGTTCAAAACCAGAGTGATGCAGTTGCGCACACAAAAGGAGAGAGAGGGGGGCCACAAGCCTGTGTAGTAAAAGATGTAGTTCTGCAAATACTTTCTGGTTAAGGCTTGGGCGGAAGATCCATTGCCTGATATTTTGCCCAGGCTGAGGAACATACTGAAGTAAAACTGCTGTGGGCATAATTCTGTACTGCCTTGGAAAAGGCCTAGAATAATTCCATAGATGTTTCCCCTCTCTTCCCTGGTTCTGCATTACATTGGTCAGCTCTAGGAAGGAGCAACATGTGAAGCACAGGGCACTTGGTGCTGGGGCCCCTCTGCTGAGTTGGGGCTTATGGTGATAAAGAGAAAAACTTCAAACACATTTAAATAAGCAGCAGAATCCCACCCAATTTTTCTGTGATCGTGTTTTTTACCTGAATGACTAGTTTTCCACCCATCTCTACAAATCAAGCTGTTTGGCCGTGATTGTGCCAGTTACCCCCAGAGGGAACACAGCATTTTTGCTGGAGCTGTGCGCTGCCCATCACTGGAGACAGGAGCCTCCTGGCTGCCTGCACATGGCAGTGCCAGTGGGTCTGGAAGCACACTGCCAGCCTCTGCCTCCCCTTTGGGTCGCCCTTTGTCTTGGGGCTGAGGGAGGCTGAACGCCAAGGCAGGCACTGAGATGCTTAAGAAACATCCCCCTTTAACATCAGGGGAATTTTTTCCATGCTGTTATTCACACCCTTGGCTCCTTATGTAAAAAGCACGTGCACATTAGGTAGCTGCTTAAACATTAACTAAAATAAGGCAAAACTTTGTTTCTCAGGAGGTGATAGTGAGGGGAGATGATAACTCAGACATTTTACTACTTCTGTGATAGCAGAGTGGTGTGCAGTCAACAGACCAGTTATTTTACTACCAGCAGTGCACTCTGTCCAGTTCCAGTATAGGAAAGTATGTGTGAGGTGTTTTATATATTTCTAGTTCATTTTAGAGTTTGGACCACATCCTGCTAAAGAGAATATTGAACAAAGTCATTTTCAGAGTATTTTTCTCTCCATTTATATGCATTTGTATAGCAACTAAACTAGTATTAGGAAGGTATTTAGCATATTTTTTTTATTTTTTAGTGTTATTTATATGCTATATCATAAAAGGTTCAGTATTGTCTGAAGTCAGCTTGAAAAAAAAGGTAAATCTTATGTATCAACAGTGATTCATAAATCATTTGTGTATATAGATTGATACAGAAGACATCGGCCCAAATACTGCATTTGCTGAAAAATTAAAATTTGGAGTGACTAAAACTATTTGGAAATTAACAAAAATTTGTTTTAGATAACATTTTTAAACAAGCCAAAGTATTTATTTTCTGCATTTTTATTTAAATAATTTTTTCAGTCCTAAACAAAATTTTGTTTAGTAATTTTTTGTAATTTAATTCTTAGGGATTTTGAAAAATACTAGAATATAAATGAGAAGTTTCATTGTGGATGAGTTCCTGCTCTTGACTGAAAAATAATGGTCTTTCATTTCACCAGAAAAACTTGAGTTTTCTGAAATAATGGTTTTCAGGCTTAGGAGATTTCTATGGTGTTCTTCTCCAGCTAAACATGGAACTGAAATAGTTTTTCTACAGCTCCAACTACCTGATGAATACAATAAATAAAATGATATGAATGAAATAGCATAAAGAGATGATATAATAAATAACTGAAATGATGAATAGAGTAACTGAAATATGTGGTCTTACACACAAATACCAGCATAAAATTCTGCCTTGTCTTTCACTTTTGTTTCAGAATGTAATAATTCTGATCTTTGATTTCTCCTGATATTTTTAGCAGTGCACAATTTCTGTCTTCCCAAGTGATTTTAACAATGGCAGGTATTCAGTGTCTGTAAGTAAACACTGAAAATCACTTGCTTCATTACACTTCTGGGCCATTAAATATCTTCTTTCATGTATCTAATTCCTCTCTTCTCATTGCCTCAGCAGTGTGACTCAATCAGGCATGTGTTATCTTTCCTAGATCCTTTTCTGAACATAGTGTAGTGCACAGGAATGCAGTTTGTCAAACACATTGTGTCTGAAATCCTTTGTTGGGAGAAGTGGAGAGAAAGAGATTATAAAATGCCTCAAAAGCTTCAATAAGGCCATTCCCAGGTTTCGTATATCTGTTCAGCCAAACAAAACATTCATACCTCACTTTGATGTATAGGATGGTAGAGTACAGTACAGTACAGTACAGTATGTATTATATCTTCCAATAGCATCTGTTGTCCAGGCTGCAGTTTACAGAGAATAACTTATTTTGTGCTGTGGCAAGTTTTTAGACTAATCAAGGCTAACACAGAGGGGAATTTAGAAGAGGGAAATAGATCTGTTGTCTATAATGTTGGTTTTCTTAGGCAGTGAGATTTAAGATCCTGATATTTTCTGTAGGAGAGATGAACAAAAATACCCACTTGGACTGGTGATGTGTGTTTTTCATTGCTCTGCTAATATAAACCTTTCTGAGGTAAAGTCAAGCAGTGCAAATACGTTCTGAAGCTGTTAGCTTCTGTCAACCTGAGGGAATCTCTGACTGACTTTCTGTAGCATTTCCTCCTCAGAATTTTGTACACAAAGTTTCTTAGTAGCTGTCTTACGTGCTAATCCTTTTATTTGTGTTCAATTAAAAACTATTCTATATGCAGAGAAACTTTTGCTCAAATTCATCATGAAGCCTTGACACTTGGTTTCAAGTATTTGGTAGTGTGAGACCAGCCTCAGCCTAAAGGCAGCGTGTGTAGATGCTGGAGGCGGCAGGTACGTTCATGTAGCTTCTGTAAGAATAAAAAGGGAGGGCAGTGATCGTTTTCACCTTTGGAAGCAAAAACTTTGCAACAGCCCTGAAAAAACATTTATTCACAGTACGTCATCACTGTAGGTTTAACTTGAACATTTTACACTGCAGTTGTTTTGAGAAATTAGCCTAGAATAGGTAGGAGTAGCTGTGTTACAAAGTGACAAATGGGCTGTTGAGTCCACACTGATGTTGCATGCACCAGTGTTTTGGGGAATACATGCTGTTTTCACAGTAGTAAGCTGAGTTACGCTGTGAATTCTCTGTCAGCATACTCTGAGAGATTTTGTTTCTCCTTTCCAGGTCAGATATCCAAGGGGAAGTCTGGGAAAGCTTTGTAATGCAAATCTAGATAGCCTTCGTTCACACAAGGAATGCTAGATGCTGACCCATAAGGACTGAGTTCAAGATTTCTGTGAATATGTGGGATTTGAATTAACTCGGTAATGAAAGCCTCTAAGCGCATAAGGCGCATTCGGTATCTAAATCACTTACATGGTTTAGAAAGCTAAAATTGGCCCTATGATGATTAAGAGAAAGCTGGTTGATACTGCTCCTTGGCATAAACGTTAACAGGATGTTTGTTGAACAGCTGGTATGTTTTGTTTAATATAGTCAGAGAAAAGTGGTAGTGGGTTTGTTGGAGATCGGCTGCGCTTATGGTGGGTGACACAGATAACTGAGATGTATAACAAATAGCGAAGACAAAGATCCAAGCAAAAATGCTCAGATATAATCTTCGGTAGATTTTGTGTGTTAGAGAATATAAAGCACATCAACAGGCAAATAAAAATGCACCAGACAGTAACAACCATTAAATTTATACATGGAAAAAATAACAATGAGCTCAGGTATTCAACTCTGATAATCACCTGTGGGACAGACAATTTCCTGGAGTATCCTTTGAATACATCATATTTTCACGAAAGGTTAGAATATGGATATGGAATAGGAAAATCACAAGTCCTGGGTTTCTACGTGCAGCAGAGACACTCTATATTCCACATATATAGTACACATATAGTACTCGTATTTGCCCCAGAGGAGGTTTGTCCTTTATTACACTGTTTTGTTGACTGTATACCTCTTTTCAGCTGCGTTCTTTTGCCTTGTGGAACACAGTCCAGATGCAAAATAAAAATTACAGTTAAAATTACTGGAGGACTGGATGTGTGTAATTATTTTGTAATTTTATTTCAGTACTAATGTTTTCTATTTTTCTTTCTTTTTTCTACAGAGGGTATGAACTGTATGAACAAAGATCATGGGTGTGCACACATCTGCCGGGAGACGCCCAAAGGTGGGGTTGCCTGTGAATGTAGGCCTGGCTTTGAACTTGCCAAAAACCAGAAGGACTGCAAATGTAGGTAGATGAAGATTAAATTTCAAATGCCCCCAAATGTCTTATTTTCTTCATTGTTGTTATTTTCCAGAAGCCAAGAAATCAACTTTGTTTTGGCCAAAAGTGATTTGTAATTTTAGTAATGTGGGTTTTTTCTGTAGAAGGTGTACTTGGGCATGGATAAGAGGGATTGAATAACAGAATGTTGGCACTGACTCTGTTAGCAAAATGGTACCAACTTTTCTACCCTCCTATGAATGCAGAAAAGTGAGGGATCAGTTTAATCCAGGCTTTCCTTGTAAAGCAAAGCAAATAAAGCGTAGAGAATTCTGGCTTGCAATATTTTGAAGGTCTACAATGATAGATGCATTCTACTAATGGGTTTAATGATAAAGCCACTAGAGCTATCAAATTAAGAGTGTAAATTCCTCTTTTTTAAAGGATAGAAATGTTTGCTCTAGTCCTGATTCCACTGCACACAGGCTACGTTTCTTATTATTACTTGGAAAACATGCAGCTGAATCATATATATACTGTTCTTCAAAGAAAAATCCAGAGTGATGTATTCTCGAAGCTGCGATGCTGAAGATATAGATATTCATTAGCCCACAAAACTGGTCGAAATTGGTCTGTATAGGTTAAAATCATTGACGCTCTGTAATTTAGCATTGTCATGTGAAAGCTTCTAAATTGCACAGGATTCTTTCTGATGGCTTCAGTGAGCATTAGATCTGATTCCAATAGCTGGCTTTCCTGCTTGGTAGCTTTGTGAGACACAAAAAAAAGGATGTGCAATGAAATGACATAAACCATGTTTTGTGCCTTGCATGGGGCCTGTATTTCTGTATTTCTGTATTTCTTCCACTTCAACTTTTTTCTTCCTGAGATCTGCACTGTATAAAAACACTTAGATGATATTAGTTCCCAAGTACAAAGTCAAAAGAATCACCTTTGAATATCATCAAGAAATGCCACAGGATATTGTACAGCCTGATTGCTCCTCAGTATTAAGAGGCTACACAGAGCCAAAGGCAAAAGCACAGAGAAAAATTGCCTGTATGGTAATTTTCATTCTTAATGTTTATTACAAATGAACATCGCCTGCTGTTAATTGCAGTGCAACATCAGCTACATTGGTAAAGTGGGAGAAGATGTTTATTTATGTTGTTTACTATTTGTTTCCACAAATTTGTACATTCCTTAGGAATTACATTATCCTTTTTCACAGTGAGATGTTGACAGGAGAATTAAGGCCTTTTCTAGAACAATATTTCTAAATGCCTCAAGGTTTAATAGAGTGAAAAACTTGAATTTATTCTGTGCCATGGGGTGTTCAAATTGTAGTTGGAAGTATAATGAACTTTTGCTGACAGACCTCTAAGTACGGATGCTGAGTTTTTCAAGGCTGCAGAGCTTGCTGCGGAGTACACCGACCCCTAAACCCACAGCACATTCTGCAAATATGTTCCAGAGTCTTATTTAAAATAACTGTACTTCTAGCCCTTCCAAACGGAAAGAAGGATAAAGCTGTAGCCAGATAGCCTGGGACAATAATTGTGAGATTACAGCAGGTTATTTATAAAGGTCTAGTTCTGAAACCAAATCTTGACTTTTAAAAAAACTTTTTCACAGCTAACCATTTCAGTGGAATTGGCTTAAATCTTGAGCTGCAGCTTTGCAAGTACTGAGTACAGCTGTGTTGAAGAGCTCAAAAAGAGACACTTGCTGCTTGTCAGCCTGGACTGCGTCTGTAGCCCTGTATACCAGGGACTGGTAGAGTCTGATACACCCCTAGTATATCCCTGGATCCCTCTCAATTACTCTGATTTATCATGGTCCCTCCAGGAGATTGTGCCTTTCAGGGTTTGTCAGAGCTTGCTTAGCTGTTTTTTTATGTGAACAGGTGGCAGAGAACAAGTACCTCACTAGGTGAATTTTTATCAGCCAGTTTGCAATTGAATCAGAATGCTGGGAGAGGTTTTCAGACATATTGACCCAAGTCCAGTAGTAGTGAGACATGTGTTCCTCAAAGGAAAAAAAGATGTTGAAGTAAGTTAGAAAGCATAAAAAATTGGAGGGAGGCTCCCTGCTTTTTATCCATGCATAACAAGATTGTCATTACGTCGTAATTGCATGATTACATATCACCTGATCATATCATTGTATGCTAATAAGGTAGTCACTATTGGTGTCTTGCTTCATTCAGTGTACATGGTGGTCAGTGCTCATTAAACAGGCTTTTGTTCAATAGCTTCCTCTCCATAATTCAGTGTCATGCCTTGGCTGCTGCACAGTATTTAAACCCTATTGTGAATATAAAATTTTTAATTTCCTCATGGATTTTCCCATGATACTCATTACTGTAATATTGAAGTGCTTTGTAGGCATTGGTAATGTATTTTTAGAACATTCTTGTCAAGTTAAAAGGTACTGGTTTCCTATCTTACAAATGGGAAATTAATATAAAGATGTGAATGACAAAGTCATTTAGCAGTGATAGGTGATTAACAAGAAACACCCAGAACCCAGCTCAGCATTTACAGCGCTTCAGTATGATCAAAGCCAAGCTCCCAATGGCTCCAGCTGTAGTTGCAAATGCCATGGAGAAAGGAATATAATATTAGTAACCTGTAATAGATGTGATTCAAGTGACTTGCCAAGCCCTAAGAAGGAATTCCATGGCAGGGGCAGAAAGAGATTAGAGTTTTTTAGGGCTCTAGTCACTCTCTGAACAAGACCATCCTTTTTTGACAGTCCCTTTCTGATTTACTACTCATTCTGCAGCAAATGAGACAAGATTCTCCAGCTGTTTCCATAGACCTGACTTTCCCCAGCTTCACTGAGTACTGAATAAGAGTGTTTTCTGCATTTGTCATTAAGAATGGTTATCACAATACAATAAGTCTATGTACCAGAAGTCTGCTATTTTGTAGCCTTTGAGTGCTTAATATTGCAACCTTAATGGTTTCTTAGTGTAAATTTTAAGCACGCAATTTCTCAGTTACAAAAAAAAAAAAGCCTTGCCCACCACGCTGGGAAAACACAGCAGCATTGAGGCTGGAAGGGACCTCAAGAGGTCATCTATAAATACACCGAGCAGGAATCATACAGATCCATACATAATTCCTCAGAAGAGCTGCATCCTTTAGATCCAAAGCAGCAGTAAACTGCCATCTTATGTGCACACAAGCCATTAGAAGAGGAATATGCTTTGTCAGTGATTTTCATAGATACTTGCTGGCAGCAGAAAGAAGAGACTTAGTGAATTCGGTTCCAGCTTACAGTGGAAAACTAGGGGAAATTACCTCCTCTTTCTATATCTGTATCCATGACAGATTTTAAGATCCTGCTCCTGAGCATGATTGAATTAGAAATTTTTGATAAACTGAAGATTGTTTTCCCCAAACATGAACAAACCAAGACATTTTTTGTTAATCTCATTATTAGCTGGATCAGTTTAGCTGGAATGTGAAAAAGTAAGAGGAAACCTAAAGCAGATACACATACCTGCAAGTTGCAACCTAAAAGAAATAATGCTGGCAGTTATAAGCAAGTGAAAGCTGAATCTTTTAATGAAAAATGCTGGATAACCTTAACTACAGCTATTTCTATCTGTCCCCTCTGATAATAACGATTTAAGTAAGCAGGAGGGCTAGTGCTAAGTAATTCTAAAAGTCCTGTCTAGTATGTTTACAATAAAATGCCGTCCCATCTATGCCAAGTGGCAGCCTTTCAACTCCTGCTGACAATGTTCTCATGCAGCTATTTACCGTCAGTACAAAGATCTCCAGAACGTTAAAAATGTAAGGCCATACTAGAATAAATAATGCAAGCAACGTTGCATGCACAGCTTTATCACATATATCACATGCCTATATATTTATACAAATTATATATTTAATGGCCAATTTAGTTAAAAAACAGTGTGATTTTTAATTTTCTGGAATGACAATGTGCTGGTTCAAACTGTCACAGAAAGCCATGCTACAAAAGCAAAAGATCTGGCTTATTGCAAATTCTGTGGCATCTGAGCTATAGTATATATTTCAATCCACATGTGGACAAGATCAGGACATTGTTGTCTTAGGGGATTTTTTGGGTTAGTGGGTACTAAATGCTAGATTTAATATTTTGCGATATGATTTCAAATACTCCTTGTCATGGGCATGTCAGATGGAAGAGACCAGAAAAAGGATTATATGAAAGTTCAGACAAGCACTGAAATCAGGATTTAGCCTGCAGTGAGGCTGAATTTTGGTATTTTCTATCTTCTGGGGGTTTTAGCACGGAACATCAATATCATTATTTAGTGGAATAAGTACATTAAAATCCCTTTTGTTCTTTTAGATGTCATTCCTCTTCCAGACAGTTGTTTTCTTGTCTTTCATCATCAAAATGTCATTTCAAGACTAGTCCATATATTTCTATGGATGTGAGCACTGGCCCACATGCAAAGCTGTGTTTCAGGAATGCTTAGCTCAGCCCAGCCAAACTGAATAGATGATGCTGCTTCCAGCATAGGCAGGTGGACAGTTAGGGAGATTATGCCATGCTGCTGGCTTGCAGGCCCTGAAAGGTGGCTGGCCAGTTCAAAAGCCTGAGCATTATAGTCAGCAAAAAGAATTATTCTTGTTTGAAGGCTATTGGAAGCACCAGTGTCAGGGCTTCGGCTCAGGATGCCCCATAGCTTGTGCAAAGCATTTGACACTGTCCCACACAACATCCTTGTCTCTAAACTGGAGACACATGGATTTGACGGATGGACCACTCAGTGTAAGGAATTGCCTGGATGGTCGCACTCTAAGAGTTGCGGTCAACGGCTCGATGTCCAAGTGGAGACCAGTGATGAGTGGCGTTCCTCAGGGGTCGGTATTGGGACCGGCGCTGTTTAACATCTTTGTCGGCAACATGGACAGTGGGATTGAGTGCACCCTCAGCAAGTTTGCCGATGACACCAAGCTGTGTGGTGCAGTCAACATGCTGGATGGAAGGGGTGCCATCCGGAGGGACCTTGACAGGCTTGAGAGGTGGGCCCGTGTGAACCACATGAAGTTCAACAAGGCCAAGTGCAAGGTCCTGCACATGGGTCAGGGCAATCCCAAGCACAAATGCAGGGTGGGCGGAGAATGGATTGAGAGCAGCCCTGAGGAGAGGGACTTGGGGGTGTTGGTTGATGAGAAGCTAAACTTGACCCGGCAATGTGCGCTTGCAGCCCAAAAAGCCAACCATATCGTGGGCTGCATCAAAAGAAGCATGACCAGCAGGTCGAGGGAGGTGATTCTCCCTCTCTGCTCCACTCTTGTGAGACCCCACTTGGAGTACTGCGTTCAGCTCTGGGGCCCCCAACATAAGAAGGACATGGACCTGTTTCAGCAAGTCCAGAGGAGGGCCACAAAGATGATCAGAGGGCTGGAGCGCCTCTCCTATGAAGGCAGGCTGAGAGAGCTGGGGTGGTTTAGCCTGGAGAAGAGAAGGCTCCAGGGTGACCTTATAGCAGCCTTCCAGTACCTGAAGGGGGCTTACAAGAAAGCTAGAGAGGGACTTTTTACAAGGGCATGTAGTGATAGGACAAGGGGTAATGGCTTTAAACTGAAAGAGGCTAGATTTAGATGAGCTATAAGGAAGAAATTCTTCACTATGAGGGTGGTGAGGCACTGGAACAGGTTGCCCAGAGAAGTTGTGGATGCCCCATCCCTGGAAGTGTTCAAAGCCAGGTTGGATGGGGCTTTGAGCAACCTGGTCTAGCAGAAGATGTCACTGCCCATGGCAGGGGGGTTGGACTAGATGATCTTTAAGGTCCCTTCCAGCCCAAACCATTCTATGATTCTATGAGACCTCTTCATTCACAGTAGAAATGATGTTGGGAGAACAGACTGGTAACTTGGCCATCGGCATTAGACACCTCACATAGATGGTGTGCATCTTCGTAGGGCCTGTGTGCTGTGTCTACTCAGGTTTGTAGCCAACATGAGCAAAGTCTTCTCCATGAGATGCTGGTTTTAGCCAGGGTATTCCTCCCACTAAGGGAAACAGCCCAGCATTTTCATTGCACTTAAGACATACATGAATGCTGAAGCAGTGTCAAAAGCAATGGTGTTACTCTGGTTTTAAATCTGCTATGTGGGGATAAGTATATCTGAGTTCTAACAGATAGGTGTATATTCTCCTTCCGTACAAAAAAGAAAAATTGCTTACTATTTTCTATCCCTTTTATTTTAACATGATTTATAATAGTTGAAGGTGAACTGTGTCTATCAGAAGTTACCATTTTGCCTCTTTTTGTTTGCCTTTTTAATGTCACAGGCTGTGAATGAGCACACAGTCTTTTGCATAGCTGTAGAGTCCAAAGTTATCAGAAATAATTTTTAGAAGAACACTTTGAGATTTCTCATTAATTTTGGCTTAATGCTTTCTGACAAAAATGGAGTAGATCTGGATGTCCCTTTGCTTTTAAATAATTTTGGTTTTCTTCCTCTAAGCAAGAGAAACTTCTCACTGTGTCACTGCCACAGAATTAAGGCTGGAAGGAAATTGAAAGGACATATTTTACAACTGGATTTTGTACCAATTTCACCTGCAGAGCTGTCAACCTCCAGAATTTTGTCTCAAGTTGCTTTAAATAAATAAATAAATAAATTATAGACTAGACAGAAACTCAAATCCTTCAAAAACGTGATTTACTGGTATTTGTAAGAGACAAGAGAAGGAACTGACCTACATCTGTGTTCATTGACTGGGTAGAACAGGAACCAGTAATTCTAGTATACAGGGAAACTATAGAAGTGTGTGATTCTGCAGGATTTACTAGAAGCCCCATCAGGCTAGTGCGATTTTTCATAGACAAATATAGTAAGGAAAAGTCTCTCATATGACGTGGATCAGAGAAACTGTGTTAAGATATTTTCATCTCTGCCAGCAGAGGCTTTCAGCAAGGAATGCCAAAAATAACCACTGCAGTCAAGGTGTTTAAAATATACACTTTGTGTATATTGCCGATTGCACTTTAAAATCCTCAATAAAAATACTGTTGGCTAGAAACGTATTTAAACATCTGGCACAAACAACACCTTTAAGTTAATTTGTGATGGCACAGAAGTCCAACAGGGATAGAAACATTGAATGAACTTCCACATAGTCCAAGAGGCTTGGGCTCAAGGGGTCAAGAAGGAGGGGAGGATGGGTAGACGGAAATTACCTTATCTTGGATTAGCTCTGCCAGTGTGCACCCAGTACTGTGGATATTGCAAAAAGCTGCCTTCTATACCACTTACTGCCCCTGCTTGATCACATCCCAGGCACAGCTGGCCAGAAGAGAGCTCATGTTTGCCATCAGGCTGCAGTCAGCTGATTCAAACAGCCTCTGTCAGTTCCTCTAGATCTCAGCTAAGCTGCAATCCAGTATTTCTCTACCTCCAGATTAACCAAGAAGTTACTGTTGCACAGATAATGTGGCATAGAGAGAGAGCCACAAGAAAAAGATTAACCCCCAAAAATTGCAAATCAAAGAATGGACAAAAGAAAGAGAGGTGAATAAGGACAGGCATAGCATTGAGCAAGGAAATGATTTTTCAGCATGACTGCATCAAAAAGGTGGGAGGTTTAAGAATGCAGAATTGACGTAAAATTTTAATTTGTTTGTTTTGCATCAAAAATAAAAGCTAAAATGTTATTGTGTATTGAAGGAAATGAAATGTTGCTTCCATTTGATGCAAAGCAGAATAGTTTGCTTCATGTATGTTTTCACGAAAAGAAATTAAGAGTTAAGTTATAAAACTGGAGAAGGAGAAAGAATGCCTGAGTGTGGTTGTTGCTTAGGGGGCTTTTTTAAAGTAATTCCTTGGAACTTTAGGATTCTTATGGCTTGGGGTATATGAGTTCAATTCCCTCCTCTGGTGGGACTGAACCCACAATTCCCATTTTCCAGCCTAGTGCCCAAACTGTCAAGCTCCAGTAAGGGAATGTGGATGAGGCTGCTCTCCATCTTTCTCATTGGCATTCTTTCCAATTGGATAGGACAGCGACATTCCTGGGAGGAGAGGTGGGAATCCAGACAGGCTCTCTTCTCAGGGATTGTTCTTACCACTAGGCCATGAGACTATTCCCTCTCTATCTCTAAACAACACAAGGATTTTATTCAAAGTGTACAATGTGAAGGACCAAGGGTGCTTGCACCTGTGGTCTGGTCTGTACTCGCTTGGGAGATGGACAATTCCTGTTGTGATCTTTGCCAGACTTCAGGGACCACGGGTGTAAACTTGCGGTTCCCATGCTAGCAGGAGGTTTTAATGGGAATTCTGTTGGGTGTGCTGTGGTGGGTTTCCCTCTTGCTTTTCTTCGAATTGTTCCATTTTAAGCAAAATACTTAAGTGATTACTGAGAGTGACATGACTATTCAGCACTGGGACACTCATACCAGAGGTGGGATATTTCAGTTCTAGTTACTGTGACTGAAAATTCCAGTCTACTCCATTTTAAGAAGCTAGCATTAAAGCAGAGTCACTGAGGTCAGTGGGAAATTATATGAGCTTAGCCCTATTGGATTAGATAGAACCTCAGTTTAGATTTAGATACATGATTTCAAAATCCTGTTAACCATTATCTTAGTTTTACTGTATATTGCATATTGCTACCCTGGCTCTTTTATAAACTCTATTATCTAGAAGGAAAATTCTGCTAAGACCAATATGAGGAAGTTCCTTCTGATTAGTAGGAGCCAGTATTTAAATTACTGTAGTCAGTATTTAAATTAATGTAACATCTCAAAACATTGAAGTCCTCTGAAATTATGAGTATGATATCACTGAATAATGGTATATTGGATTTCCCCTGTATCTGCCAGTATGTACATACCGATAAAGAACCTAGTCCAAATTACTTATACATAAAGACAGTAAATTGAATTCAGTCAGATCAGAATTGTGTTATTCAGCATCAAGCTATGTGACTGCAAAGGATTAAATGGAACAGGGGCAAATGAGAGGCATTGTTAATGGTGCTAGCCAGCTTAATATTTAAAAACTGGTTTGTCTTAATAGTCAGCAATTAAATCCATCATGTGACAAAGGAAATTTAATCTATTAATTCATGTAAACTTCAAAACTCTGTCATGAACAATGTTTGCTTTAATGTATGTTTAGGATTTTTTCACCAGAGGACATTTTAATTGCTAAAAGCCATTTTGCACTGTATGCTTGGAAGTGAAAGTGACATCTCCAGTGTTTCTTTCCTAGTTGAGACCAGAGCACTGCAGAGCCATAACAACCATGTATTTTTTTGTTTCAGAGAAGAAAAGAAAAAAAAAAAGTTTCCTGTTTTATTTTTAAACATTCTTATACTCTAGGAGGACTAGTACTTGAAATAATAGATTTCAAGACTTATGTGGTTCTATTATGGCTGTTTGCTCTCTCCTTCCTCCACTTAGAAAGTGGAGAAGAGAAATGCTGCCTATAGACTTGAAAATGTATGTCTGTATTAGTAGAGTGCTTGTTTCTTCATGCCATATACATCATGGACATAAAGCATGTAGCTTTTAGGAAGAGATAGAATTGGCTAACCACTCATACTAGAATTATGAATACAAATAGGCTGGGGGGAAAGTAGCACATGCTCCTTTTTTTCTTTCTCTTTTTTTCTTCACTGCATGGATTGAGAGTAAGGCGTGAGACAGGAGCGTGGGTAGGATAAGGAGGGTCAGAAAGAATAAGAAATGCAAGTAACTGCAAATACAATTGTTATGTTGCCTTATGTCTTGGTTTGTTACTGCTCTTCTGTATTCTGAAAGGCCCTCAAGACTAATTGGTTTCATTGTCATTTTATTTATATATACATATATACACATTCATTTGGGGCTTAACTAGTAACCTGTAACTATGGGAATGGAGGCTGCCAACACACCTGTGATGACACAGATACTGGTCCTGTGTGTGGTTGTCATCAGAAGTATGCCCTACATTCAGATGGCCGAACCTGCATTGGTAAGTACTTCTCTGCAGCAAATTTTATTTCATATTCCTTATAGAATATATATGTGCACATATGTATGTGTGTGTGTGTGTGCGCGCGCGTGTGTTTGTATCTCACAGGCGTTTAGCACCATTGCTGAGAGAAGTGTGTAACAGCAGTTCCTGGCCATAGTAGCTAAGGTCACGCTATACAGAGAGAGAAGCATTTGTGCGTGTTTTGTCAAAATGTTTGTTAATTAAGTATCCCTTTGTTACTCCTTCGTAATTTTTATTTCTTTTCATAACTCTAATAATTTTTGAAGTTAAGAGGTGTAGACCATTCATAATTATGAATGAAAGTTCCGCTCTTCTGTTCACTTTCATGAGTCAAGACTTCCTTGCGTAAGCAAGGTGAGGAAAATGATCCTCTTTTCTAAGCTGTTATCGGGGAAAATTAATCATCATGATGTGCTTTCTTCCCTGTTGTATGTTTTATGATTCTAAAAATTACAGCACTTGTAGTGAATAAACTTTCACTCAGATTATCAGTAGGAAAAAGTCATTGAAGAGATGGAGCATCTTGGGAGATGCTATGCAAACATTTATATGTTTTATAAAACATATTATTTGCTTAACACCATTTCTTTCCACTCTGCTTTTTTTTTTTTTTAATAAAAAAGGATATTTTTGCATACTGCAAGTTAAAATGGAAATTCTTATTCACAGATCAGAACCTAAAATCCGTAATGGTTTTCATTAGCATTGTGGTCATTTTGACTTCTTTTGTTTGTTTAATTTCAAATTTTTACAAATTCCTAGTAATTTCCTGAGGTTAAAAAAGCATGGACACATATTCATCATCTTTTCTCTCCTTTATCAATACTGCAAGATGGAGCACTTGAAACCCATGGAAATCTGTCAGTTATCTTTAGTGATCCCTTGGTCAGATCCATGGCATAAAACTCAGTGGCTGCCCAGAGCCTCACTCACTTCTGATGGGTTTGATTGCACAAATTGTGTGGTGGGGTGAAGGGTATGTTGGCAGAGGTAGAGCTGAACAAGGTTCAGCACTGGACTTTGCCTCGCTGTATACACAAGCTAGTACATTTGACTAACACAGAGGGCTCCGTCGTACAGTCCCTCTGTTTAAATAACCCTCCCTGAAGCCTGTGGCAGTTCCAGATGCAGAGAATTTGCAAGAGCGAGGGCCTTGAGAGCAGGTTTTATTGAATGGATAATTGATCTTCTATTTATTAGCATTCACTAATATCCTTGGATTGATGTTTTATTTTGTCCAGCATGTAAAAATGATTTTAAAGGCTGTGTACACTGCACCTGTTTTTTACTTTTTTTTTCCATTTTTGTAATGTAATACATACAACTCCATGTTACATTCCTTGGTCTTGTGATGTAAGTCACATATTACTGCCTGTGCTGATTTTCTTCCCTCTAAGTAGTTCTTTCTCTTAGAATACTTATAAATTTTTTTATTTATTTTTTACATTTTTATTCCTGCTTTCTGGTGATGGTTCCTGATTGCCTGTCTTGTCTGATAACTGACGTTCATTAATTATTTACAGAGCAAAATAAAAAAAAAAAACCTCAAACAAAAGCCTCTATTGCAGCCTGATCCCATCTAGAACTTGTTAAAAACAAAACAAAACTTCTTGTTACCACTCAACCATGTAGTGTTGCCACAAACAAAACCTGCCAGCCTCCTCCTCCTCCTCACTTCAGTGATTCCAGTGTTTGCTGTCTTCAGTGGTGTATATATTCCAGGCATCACTGCAAGAATGCAAACTTCTGCAATGCCAAATAAATACTTGTTGACCCTTTGTCTAACATTTTTTGTCTTTGTTTGCTTGACTTATCCTTTTATTTTATTTTTTTATGTTTGCTGCATGTGAAAGTCCCCACTTGCATTTTGTTTTTTGTTTTCCTAATAAGCATTTCCCTCTCTGTATAAATTGTTTTATTTACCCAGCTGCTGCTTCTCCATTGCTCTCGTGTATCAGAAATCTTTATTTTTATTTCACTTACTGATCATGTCTTCCCACACTTGTGACTGTTTCTGTGTATTTCTAATGAAGCATAACCAAACTAAAGTCCTCATGCTGTATGAAACTCTTACATGTAGGATATCAGAGACTACCTTGTAAAATGACCTTCACTGACATCATCTTGCTTACTGCATGCTTATAAAACTACTAAACCCTGTTCTTGCAACATCTTTCCTAGCATTGAATGTTTAGCTAGTAGTGTTTCATAGACAAGCAGGCAACCAGCACTGCCCAAATTGATCTTTTTTTGTGTTTGTTTGGTTTGTTGTTTGTTTATTTTTGTTGTTGTTTTTGTTTAATTTGCATGCTGTTGTTTGGTTTCTCCTCACGATGT
>WAAD01031258.1:2546-14965 GCA_013389945.1 Fregata magnificens
TGCACTTAGTACAAGAACAAAAGTACATAATATTTTAGATTCAGATATATTCAGAGGTAGGAAGACATGACTGAAGAATCTATATCCAGGAAACACCTACATTCTGCATGACAAAATTAAGTAACATACAAGTATATATTAAGAAAAAGAATGTGTGGAAAGCCACAGACAGGACAGAGTTGAGTTTAGTATACACAAAAATAGAGACTGTGAGAACAAAAGACTAAGGAAGGGTTTTAATTTGTTGAGATATGACATGAAACAGAAGATGTTTAAAAAAAATCAATGTCATTGTTAATTGAACTGTTCTGATATTTATTTTGGCTGCCAGCAATATCTGCTGGCTTTTGGTCAGTCCTTCAGGTAAAGTAAACCTGTGCAGATTTCAGAAAAAAATGCATAGACCCAACAACAGGTTTTCTTGACAATCTCTGAATTGGAAAACTCAGTTAACAAGGAAATTATATAGATTTGGATTATGCCAGACAAGGCCATATCCTTGCTTAGTCAATAACAAGAATAACCACAACACTGGTAGGCTGAAAAGGAATGGGGTTTTAAAGATACATGAGTAGGATATCCAGTTTAAATAAATGGCAAACAGATAGAATTCACATGCTTTTTGCAAGTGTCACTCAACCAAGTTAATTACAGTGATCAGCATTTCTACAGTCATCCAGAATAAATGCGAGGCTTTTGTTTGTGTTTTAATGTCCTCAGGATTATGCAGGCTGTTTCAACTTCACAGACATAATTCCCAGTTCTCAAATAGCACTTGTCAAGGCTTTGAACACACCCCAACCAGTGTTACCCAATCCACATCCTCATATCTGAAGTGAAGCTGTGCTTATGAGGCAAGGTTTGTCACACTCTGAACGATGGTGGGAATCCTAGGAAAAGTCATATGCTACAGATAGGGATCTCTTACAAAGATGTTGGAAACACGAGCCAGAGAAGGCCTGTGCTATTCCTGCCCTTTTTTTGGAATATATATTCTTTCCCTAAGCCATTACTGCAGGTGATCATTGGACACTGGGCAAGGTTGACTTTTGCCTTGACACAGTATAGCCCTTCTCATGCTCTTTTTTTCACTTACCAAAGCTTCACTGTTACTTTCACACCAAGTACCTGCCCCAAAGACTAGAGTGACAAACTGCTTGTGAGGACAACAGGAAAATTTACATAGTAAGCTCCACTCACTGCAAATAGGGGTGTTAAAACTGTGGCCTGGGGTGAAGAACTGTAAGGCAATGGAAACAATGCGTTACTCATCTCCAAAAGTGTCTGAGTGGAGATTCCCTGCACCAAAGTGCTGCTAGTGGACAAAGGATTGGTTTTCCCTTTGGTGTGCTAATGGTTGGGGTTGTTGCTGCTAGCCTCCATTGCCCCACAGGGAAGAGGAGAAAACAGGAGAATATGCTAAGGATTTCCCTGGAAAGTAGGCATTTCTGCTCATTTCTTCTCAGATGCTCCACAGTCTGCACTACGGAATAATCATAGTTTTTCTCCATACCACATGTAACATCACCTACCTTAAGTATTTGTCAGACCATCAGAGATCTGTGCCAAGCATCAGCAAGGTTTACCATTTCCTTATTGCTTTTAGGACTTAGGGTTGTGATTTTCAACTAGGACCATAAATTATAAAATAAACTAACTGAGATACTGGCTTCTACTTAAGCCAGTTTTCATCTCAGTTACTTGTAGAAATTTCCCAAGTTACATAAACTGCAGAGCACACAGGGCATGGGACACTGTTCTGGGATCTCCCACTTACCAGTAGTTTCAATCTTGTAGGGTCAGCTCAGATTCATTTCTTTCTCAGAGGCCAAATGCACAGATTCACTTACATCCAAGTGTCAGGTTTCACAGCCTAAATGCCATTCTCCATGTTGTTTTGCCAGGGCAGGGTTTTTAAAGAGTGAAACAGCAGGGGTTAAAAAAAGCCCAAAACAGCCAAACCTATCTCTGTGAAGGCCTCCATAAACTAACCCTAGCAGAGCTCCACCTCCCAGCCTGAGGGCTGCCAAACAAGAGACTGGGAGCTGTGCTAATCCCTAATTAAGTTTAATCTACACTTGAGAAGCTGTGTTGATTTAGCTAGATAGGTAGAGCAATGCTGACAGGCCTAACGTAGGCATAGCTGTAAGAGGAAAAAAAGCCACCAAGAGCATAACTGATAGCAGTTGGTGAGCAAAGTGAACTCTATTATAGAAAGCACAGGTTTCTTACACTTGTGCAACTGCATCAATGGTACATGACACAGTGGACAAGTGACCTGTGGAGCAGCTACAGACCCCAAGTCCTGCTCTCCTGTGCCCATGGCTCCCTTGCAGAAAGCCTACGGTTTACATGTTTGAACCAGTCCAGTAACTTGCCCCTATTTTGGCCATGATGGGGTATTTGCTGCTGCAGCAGCTGCTACTACTGTGAACTGGAGGGCAGATGCTCTGCCTGAGCCACAACAGGAAAAAAGGTGAAACTCATCTTAGGTCCCCAGCTGTACATACACAATGCTACATATATATACACATGCATATCTATATATGTGTATATATGTATACGTACATCTACAAGTATATGTATATGTACATATGTATGGATGACCGTTCAAACTTTGGCTGTTGAACATACTCTGATAAAGCAAGATACGCTTTTGACTCACATGACTGCACCAGTAAATCTGGTAAGATACCAGCACACAGGAATTTTGTCATCCTCTTTCTAGACATGTCTACTTGAGACAAGGGGAGAAATTACCAAACACAACATCTGCAGTAAAAGAATTTGTCTCTCTTTTTTACTCTTGAACCATCAGGACACATTATTATCTGCTCTGAAAAAAGAATGACTACTTAGCAGTTATTATGGATCCCAGGCAGAAAGTGAATACTTATTCACAAACTATTAACTTGCTGTTCTCTGGGACTGGAACCTCACAGGATGGACTTGAGCAGGTCCTAGCTGCATCCTCCACGCCTACCCCTCCTTCATACTAGTATAATGGTTAATCTGTTTCTAAAATGGGTTATTCATGTACAATGGCTATTTTAACATTCTGACAGGGACTGCACATCCAAGGGCAGAAGAGTTTGTCATTTTAGGGGCCATAGCTAGTACTATAGCAAAAAGTAGTAAAGAAAATGTCACTGAAATTAGCAGAAGATTAAAAAACATAGTTTAATTGGCTGACACATGATAATAATCTTATAAAATAGCCTTGTCTTCTGGTCAATTTCAGGAATGGATAGTATTTAAAAAGTACTTTCATGAGCCTCAAAATTAAATAATCTGAAAAGCATAAATATAATAAATGAGCTTTTTAATAATCTAGTCTCACTGGAAACACTGTAGACAGTAGAAATCTATTTCTAAAAAATCAGGTCATTGCTCTAATTAAATCTGACATAGACATAAAAGCAGGCATATAAAGCCTGCATTTAATGAAGAACAATTTTGCACCTCCAACATGCCACTAAAAGATTACACTACATAGAATTATGCCTTTGAACCCTGCTATTTTCATCCGAAATTTACATGACACATCTTTTGAGGTATAGTCATGGATCTGTTTTATATAAATGTAGACTAAGGACCGTTTTCCTTGCACTTCTATACTAACTTGCGGCATTTAGCTTTGATCTTTGTTGGTGTCAAGATGGAACAATTCCTGCCGTTAGATACCAGAGGCATTTTACTCTCAGGAAGTCACAGTGTCTCAGATGTGCTGCAGGGAAAAACAATTAAGGAAATGTGATACTTTCTCTTCTATGGGAAGCGGAGGGCAATTGCAGCAACAAAACAAGTTTTTCTCCAAGAATGTGGGCGAGGAGCTGGGGGAGAGGAGAGGAACACTTTTTGGCTGAGCATCTGATTGGGACGTCAGTTCTAGGTGTGTTTTACATGGGTCACCCAAGGGAAGATGGCTCTTCCTCAGCTGTAATGCAGCTCTAAATGCATAAATGCTACACTAAGCAAAGCAGATTGCAGTCTAGACTTTGGCAGTAAGGGCAAAAGTACGACTGTAGGAAGTTCTGCAGGTTCCCTGCTGAAACAAGTGGGGGAATAGGAGTGGAGACTGAGTCAAGTCTAACATTCATACCCACAAATCGCCAATCAGAGCATTCTGCATAAAGCAGAGGGTGATTGCAACAGATCGCATCTCTTGGGAGCAGAGTGAGAGCAAAAGGAGAAAAGCAAAACCAGAGAAAGAACTGAGAATGTGCTGTGGCTGTACACCATTCCTTACAGTTACTGCGTGAGTTAGTGGGTGACCTCTATTTTACAACTGGGACATCAAAGGCTGTAAAGCCAGATGCTATTTAAGAGCTGAGAAATTCCCTTCATTTTTACTATAAAAGGACTGGCACACATATTTTATGAAGGATTTCAAACTGGTCATAAGAAAAGAAGAAAAAAGCCTTCAACACTAGTCCTCTACTGCAAACACCTCTGTTTAAATGTCTCAAATTAGATTTTGTTGGAAAAAAGATACTGGCACACTCATAACCTGACATACTTTCCGTTATAAACTCATTTCTAGTGTAAACTCTGAACGTACAAGCTATAAATAGCACCTTGACTACAACACAGACTTTCATTGTGTGCTCTGAATTCAGAAACAATATTTGGACTTTAGGTGATTTCTTTCTTTATAATTCTTCATCACTTCTACCATTTATTTACTATTTATTTACCTTTTAATAAAATGTTATAAGAAACTTTTTCCATAATATTATTCAGATAGGAAATAAAAGATGTGTTTGCAGTGAAAGGCCTCACACTTGCTGCTCAGTGAGCAATACAGTCCAGTTCCTTGCTGAGCCATGGCATAACAAGCAGTAAATCCCAGGAAGAAAGAACATCCAGGACTATGGTCCAGTACCCTTCAATTTAATATCCAACCTCTCTGTGCTCACTTCAAACTTTTGTGGCTGTTTAGCACCTCCACTTTGTCAGTCAATTGTGATTTTAGCTGAAGTAATTTTTTTTACCTTTCCTCAGAAGCGTTCTTTCCCTTCATGATAACTTTTAACCATTTTCCACTGTGCTTCCACCTGCGTGTTCACGTCCAGCTTAAAAATTTTTGTGTTTATATTGTAAGAAAACAGAAGAAAATCTAAATCCCTTGCGCTCCCTAGCACATCTAGAAATAGATCCTCTAGACTTTCTAAAACACCTAGAACAATGCTACTACCTGGAAAAAAAAAAGAAATACCTATGAAAAACAAACTAACCAAACAAAAAAAAAGAAGGTAAACTTTTCTAAAGTGTATGAAGGTATTCGAGATTGCTGGTTTTTAATGTTTTACAAGGCTAAAGAAAAAGACAATAATATCTGTGTAGACACAGCTTCCATTTTGCTGGCCATCAGAAAAAAGGAAAAGTGATCTAACTTTTTGGGGTTGGCACAACAGAGTAGTGGGTACTGTCAAATACAAATATTGTCTGGTTTTTAGCATGCAAGAGGAGTGGTTAAACAACACTGTCTATACATTTTGGTCACTGAAGCAAAGGTTATTAATTTCACAAGAGACATCCACAGCTTATGGTAGTGATATGCTATAAATTCAGTAAACATTTTCAGCAGTGCAAGCTAGCTGAGGCAATATCCTGACCTGAAAATGTTTTCTGGCAAAGTGTTCCTTGCTGGTCTGTTACTTGAGTCTCATGGTAACTCTGTACAATATCTCTGAGCAGTGCACAGGATGCAGTCATTGCATAGACACTGTAAATGGAGTTTGTCACCATCAGCATATAATGGCATATTTAGGATTCTCTGCATAATGGATGCACACAAACAAGCAAAAGCCGTAAGGTTTCTCTTTGCTTTGAAACTGCTAAATGTGTTCCAGAACATAAGTTTTTATTTTAAAGAAATGAAAAAATAATTTTAAATTCACTTGCACTTTTACCAAATGATTTAATGCTAGTTGCCATCGTTGTAATGCAATTTAAGACATAGGGATGAAAAGTGATTTGTAAGAACTAAGTATTATTTTCATGGTTCTGAAGAAAAGCTTCCAAATATGAGCTCGTGGCAAGTAGCTCCAAGGTTACTAGCTGAACCTGCAGTATTCTGCCTAGAACAGTATCTCTCAGAGGGGCCCACAGCTCCTATTTGTTTTAAAGAAGTAACAGTATAATGTCAGAAGTGTAGCAATTACTATTTAAATACTACACAATTAATGCTTTCAAGGGTAATAGCTTTAGTAGAAATACTCAGCTAGCTTGCCTAAGTCAACTATTGCAAACAGGTGATGGGCACATACAAACTGCTGAGAGATATGGGGTTAAACCTCTGGTCCTTTCACATGCCACTTCTGCTACATTGCTATGGCATGTATCATAACTACCCACAATGGGGATAGGATTAGACATCACACTTCTTAAAAGCATCATTTACTACTGTCTGCCCAAGTTCATGTTGGCTTTCCTGAAACTCCAAGGTCATAAGTGTCTCTCCCACGTGCTAAAATCTTGAATATCCTAAATTCTCTAAAAACCCTGATATCTTCTTATGCAATAAATACTCGGCTTAAAATGTGAGCATGGTGTATAGAAACTGGGTTTAATATCAAAGTACCTTGGGAGTGCACTTAATGGTGTGCAAAATGGTGCCCTGGCCCAATGCTCCATACGAAATTAATATGTACAAGATGTGCTGCACTGACTGGGCTGAATAAGAGGCAAATAGAGGATGATTTGACATGGGCAATGTGAGGTGCATTTCTAATGCTGTGGTTAAAGAGTCAAGCCTGTTTTATACTATACTATCAAAGGTGGCTCAGGGCAGCTTGTGCAAACAGGCAGTTGCTAGGACTATTGGAATAGGCATGGTCTCACTGTGTTGTGTTGTTTGCCTACGCCAGAACCCAAGCTGATGCTGTCTCCACTTTGGAGGGTGAGTGGAACAATGGATGTTACTGGAGTGAGAAGGGCAGCTGCACCTGCCCAGGTGCAGCAGTCGCTCTGCCTATTGCTGCTTTCCATCCAGTGGCTGGGGAAGAGGTCTCCATACCTCTCCCCCTCTGCATTCTGTTCCAGCTCTGTTTGTCTTCCATCCTTTCCCTGTGGCAAAAGATGCTTGACCAAGAAAAGGCCTGAACCCTCCTCCTTGGAATGACAAAATTCAGCGTCTCCTTTGTGGTGGTAAACCTTCGTGACTAAGACGTCAGGAACCAAAATGTGAGCTTTACTTTGTGACATCTTTATCAAGCACATACCCCCGGAAATATAATCAGGAAATCCACAGAGCAAGGATTGACATGCTGGCTGAGAGACAACCCAAGAGCCTGGGCACTTGTTAGTTGGTCAGACCCATGGCAATGTTTGCCAAAGAGGTTTTGTGAAGGGAACACTGCTTGAGAGATTGATGGCACAGTCCTGCCCAAGGCTATGGCTCAGTGTGGGGTTTGCAGCCTGTCATTGCCTAAGAAGCGGCATGGCTAGACAAGGACTTACCAGTGCAATGGGAAGCTTGGCTTCCCAAGTTTAGCTTTCTCAAACTTGAATTAGACACCTTCCATTGCTTTGACAGAGAGAAGATCACATACTCTGATAACTGAATCCTTCCTTCAGCACATGGAGGAATAAAACCTTTACGACAGTAGCAATCCATCTAAGCCAAGAAGCTAGGATGGAATACAAAACATATTGACATGACAGATGATGTTGTTGGCCAGCATATGAAATAATTTTACCTGCTTTGAATATGCAGTAAGAAATACCTAAAAGTATTCCCATTAAGTCTACAATTTTATAAATTAATCATTTCAGAAGCTATATATACTTTAAAGGGAGGATGAAGTCAGAAAATCAAAAGGAATATTATTGGCCTCTGAGTCAATGAGCCAGAAGACATTAGCATATGCAATCTTTACTGTCATTATTTAACATTTTTCAGGCTGCTGTATTAACCTTTGGAGAAGCAAACAAAGGAAAGTTACATGACTATTTTCAACAAAGCATGAGCCAGAACTACCTTTTTTGTCATCTTCATATGGAACAATAACCTCATTGCTCAAACCACTTTGACTAGATTATTTGCCTTCTACTTGTGTAGACATTTATATCTTCATAAAGTAAAGGCACAGCATTCACATACAGTATTTCTTAAACAAGGTGAATAATGGGGGTTCCCTTGCATTGAAAAAGGTGCACAAATGGGTATAAGTGACAAGCTCTATGAATTTTTGGTAGGTTTTTTTGTTGTTGTTTCCACATCTACTACACTCTGTGTAGTTTGTTGTATCTTCTCTAGAAGGAAATTGAAAAGTTTTGGGGGCAGAAAATGACTTTTTTTTTTTAAACTACAATTTTAAACTACAAAAATACAATTCCCAGTACCCTTAGGCTATCTAAATTCTTTTCTTTACCTACACTCCCATTTTCACCTTCTTACTTTCTTATAGTCTTTAACATGCAAGCATCTCTTCTTTATTAGGAATAATGACTATTTGAAGTACCACAGAAGACAACAGCCCCAAGCAATACGAATGCTGAGAACTGTTCCAGCTTCCAGAGGAATTGTTTTGGGCTCAGTGACTAGCTTGCTGTGATTCACTGTTGCACAAAAGCTCATAAACCCCTTTGAAACCATGAGTTTAGCATAAAAACAATGACGTGGTATCAACCGAGCAAGATTGATGATACAGATGTAGTCTCTGTGCAGTTCCTCTGGATTTCCTTCATTACAATCCCTCCCAAAGCCATTGGAGATGGTCAGGATTAGATTGTCTTGTGTGAAGGCAGATATACACTTTCTGGGATAGTGTCACAGGAAGAAATATATATGGCACTGAGCTGGAGGTAATAACATGCCTTGTTTGACTGAACTGGTTGCACAGCCACATTTTATAGGTGGCTCTATACCACTATCAGATAAAGTGATGAGGTTGCCTACATGAATACCTGTATCTTCATACCATACCTGTGAAGAGGGGAAGTTTTATCATCCCATTTTTATAGATGGAGGAATGAAGGACTAAGAGCTCCCAACTTATTCAAGGTCACGCAGGGATTTAAGTCTGAGCAGGGAACTGAAACTATGCTTCTCAAGCAACAGTAAAATATCTTTACAGTAAAATGTCTTAACTACTCAGCAATAGTTTCTTCCCTATTGCAAGTAATATATAATTAAATGATAACAATTAATATCTGTTTTCAGATGCCTGAATCTCAAACTGATATTGTGTTACATTCTCTCTGCTAGTACAGCAACCATAGTTCTTCCCTTCAAACAGCAAGAAGTTAAGATGGCAATAACGATTCCCTGTAAGTCCTTTGTGGGCCCTCCATTATGCACCAAGAAATTCTCAGTCTCAGTGGCAGAGAGATATAAGCAGTAAGGTACTGGTCTTCATCTTTTCAATAAAGTTGCCTGACTTGTAATCATACTAGAATTCCTGCAGCAGTGAAATGATAAACTATATTAGAAGGATACAGCAAGCACTAACTTATCCATAATGGTCTATTTTGTGCCTATGGACCTTTGGCTATCCTCTACTGTGATTTTATTTCAGAAGGAGGAAAGCAAAGGTCAGAATCATAGGCAAATCTGTTGGTTCATTCCTCACTGTCCAAGTAATACACTATATGGAATATATTTGAAGTCATTTTGCGATGAAAGATAACACTTCAAAAGGCTCTTCTAGCACTGAATCAACCATGAAATACCCATAGACTGCTGAGTCAATCTAGAGATGCTGATCATTTTAGTGCTGGAGAATTGCATTAAAGGTCAAAGCCAAGAGCAATTAAGGGCTGCACGATAGGAAATTGAAGAGTCAATTGGGAAACACAGTGTAAATGAGCCTCATGTTTTCTGTCTTTCTTTGCTTCCTTCTCTAGATTCAGCTAAACATAGTTTTAAGAGGACTGTTCAACATTTGACAGCAGTAGTTACCATGCACAGAAGGGGCAAGCTTCCTCCTCACACCTCTCTGTTCTTGTTTGAGGAAAAGCAATATTGCAATTTTGATATTTTTTACTCTTTCTTTCCCATTATTTTTGCCCTTCTTCTTCTTTCCTTGAATGACATCAGAAAATGCTGCTAGAGTGGAGGTTTGGCATCATTTTGTGATACCTTGTCTTCTTTATTCTTGTGTTTTTGTATAACCAAGCAGCCAAGAAAGAATCCACAGCCCTTTTTAGCTAAAATCAATGCCTCTTTTTCTCTTTGGTACCATGAGTCTAGATGATAGAGGAGCAAATATGAATTTGACTGTAAGAGTCTAGTCCGACCACTCTGCTCACAGCAGGGTCAGGTAGAGCTGGTTGCTCAGTGCTGTGTCCTGTTGGGTTTGGACTGTCTCCAAGAATGGAGATGCTTTCACCATCTCAGGGCAACCTGTTCCTGTGTTCAATCACCCTTACAGTTTTCTCTTATGTTTAAACAGAATTTCTTGTATTTCTGTGTGGGCCCCTTGCCTCCTGTTCATGTCATTGGGCACCACTGAGATGAGAATGCCCCTTTCAGTCTCACTGAACCCAGCGATACAGAGAATTGCTAGACCAAATAATGTGGTTAGGACTCTCTAATTTACTTCTGCAGTTCACATATTCAAGCTTTCCACTGTAAGCACAAAGACCAAAACCACTTTTCTTAGTGGGAGTCAAGACTTTTATCTAGTATTATGACCTTAAAACTGATGACCTAATAAAACAAACCCACAAAATGTTATGAGAATTGCAAGAGCTGACTGTTACGCTTTCTAGGCCATCTGCCATATTCAAGCTTCCATGACAGAAAAATATGAACCAAATTCTCCTTAAGGTAAGCCCACATCTATTTCCCTTGTGCTACATTGTCCATACTGAAGTCTGGGAAGAGCTTATAGAGAACCAGAATTGCCTTTTACATTTTTTTCAGGTCTGCAAGATTTCCTAAAATGACAATATGCATCCTAAAAACATGGGAATAAAAAGTTACAGCTGTTGACGAGCAGAGTGTTTAATTTGTCCTTTTGTTCATATTTATTTGCACATTGCACAGTAACTGAACTTGCAAACCTTTAATTGCAAAAGAAGAGGCGTATTCTTGCCTCTAGTTTTCCTCTAGACTACAAAGACTATCTATAAATTTTCCTGAAGTAGACACAATGGGACTGCAAATCCATTGCCAAAAGAGCCATTGCTCATAGGTGGCATTTCTGTGGAGTTAGAAGAAAGCCAACATTTATTGAACCAAGATCCTGGATTTCTAATAACTTTGGGCCATAGTTTAGGGCATATTCAAGCCTGATATAACAAATATGCTAAATTGTCTATCTGGTGTCAAAGGAACTCAAAGACGGTGTGCTTCCACATTGGAGACCTCCATCTCTGTCTCTTTAGATATATTTGTTAGGGTGAGCTTTTGCCCTCCGACATGTGGGCTCTATTATTACACTACATCTGTAAGATTTTATTTAACTTTTATGTGAGAAACTCAATATAAACTGGACAGTTGGTACTAATATATATTAAAAAAAAAAAAAAGCATAAAACCTGTAAATCATAGTTCCATGGCAGTTTCTGGAGTAATAAAAAATAAATAAAAATGAATCAATGAATATCATTGTCTGCAGAAGGAGGGTTGTTTTCTGAGATGACTATTTTGCAAAATGCAAGTCACAGAAATAAATATAGATTCGCTGAAACTCATCATCAACTAGAAATAAAAAGCCACATTTCCCCAATATAATGTCAGAAGAAGGCTGCAGTCCAAACAAACAAATTGCAGTAATTCGGTAATGGTGCAGTCCTGAACCAACATTCCTCAGATAAAATAATAGAATCTGCATCAGTCATCAGATGCACCAAAAATAAGTCACCCTCACAACATGACTTGACAGGATCTATGTCTCCTGGTCTGGAAATAAATGTTTGTGCTTTCCCTTGACACTTACAGTGTTTTCTGTAAATGTGGTAGCTTTAGTTTTCTGATAGACGACCATTGTTCCTTGGCAATGTTCTATTCAAGTGATGTTATCTCATAATTCTCTGCATATTTTTTCCTGCTTGATACTTCTTGAAAAACAGTAAATCTAAAGTTTCTGTCAACTTGATACCTAAAATGAATCACTCGGTGCAGTGATATGCATAGATGAGGATGCTTCTTTCATCTCAGATTTGCAGTACATGATTAAAAATAAGTAAGTCTCAAGCTCCATTTACGCAGATGACATTTGAAGCCCGTCTGGACTCAACTGTCTCTGCGAAGATCCTTTGAATTACTACATTCAAGGACAACGAGTTATCTTCATGAGCCACAAACTGTGAAAACTCATTAACCTCTTTAGATTTGGTTACTCTTTTGCTTGTTTAGATGCTGAAGCAAGTCATAATTTTCAAAAGTATTTCTCCCAAACAAAACTATCTAATTCAGGAGAATTGTAGAAAACTTATCCAACAGAGAACCAAAAGGAGTCACCACC
>WAAD01031260.1:13735-44256 GCA_013389945.1 Fregata magnificens
TACACTTATCTTGGGGGGTTCTTTTTGTGAAAATAGTGTACAACATGGTGCTAAGATACTGTAAAGAGGTAGATAGAGGTAACATTTACTGTGCAGTTCTAAACATATAACATGCTGTACCAACATTAAAGGTCCTGCCCTCTGATTGCATAAACTTTATTCCCCCAAAATGCAAGTTTTTTAATCATTGTGCTTTAATTTAATTGTAAAGCACAAATAGAGTGTTATGTTGCCTTCCATGTTTATGCTTACACTTGTATTTAGTTTGCAAGCTGAGAATACTCATATGTTCCTATAAAGATTTACAGGTAAGCTTGTAAAGAAAAGGAAAATCTAAACTTAGCTCTTATATTTTCAGTTCTCTACAACGTGTTTTAACTTCAGCTACCACCTGACTGTTAGAAGATTCAGATGATGATTTTTTTTTTTTGAAGGTTTTTAAAACTGAGATCATGTCTTTCAAGAGGTCTGATGAATGTNCCAAACTCTTGCATCAATGATTTTTAAAGAGCTTAAGGAGTGGGAATCTGCTGAACATAAGGAGATGTGTCTCAAATAGCTTTTTTTTAATGCTAAAAGAACAGCAAACAAGTATTTGCTTTTATTTTTCATGTCTTTTTGTTATGCAGAAATTAATTTATAATCTATGATCCAACGCGTGCTAGATTCCTTCCTGCAAAACCAACACAAATCTTCCCTCTCTCCCCTCCAAGTAAAAGGACTGAAGGGTGGGGCATGCAAAAGAAGCAAGTTACCCTTACCCTTGGGTAGCCTGATCCATGCTCAATTAAATACTGTGTTCTTTGGCTCAACATTACTCTGCGCTAGACTACACGTCTAAAAATGATAGCAGGGTGTTGAGTAGTTTCTGGTTTTGAGTATTTCGTTACATCTAGTGATACATCTTATTTTATTGTTTGTTTATTCTAGCACAGTTTAACACCGTAATACAGCATCGGCTGAGTTAGCTGAATTCTGTTCTAGTGCAGAATGGCTTACCCACAACTAATGAGTTACATCTGTGAGGCTCCAGCAAAAGCAGCTGATGCTTAGAGTCCATTTCGGATTACCAAATCTTTATTATGTATAATCACATGATAGCAAAAAGTCCACTGACCTGTCTAGCCCACAGCTGGCTGCTGGGGGGAAATAAACTGTTTTCATATTTAAACGCAGCGGATTTTTGATAGCCAGTGGAAAGTGAGTGTTCAGTGATGCATAGTTTAAGAGTTTAAATTTTCTAATCGGTATCTAGGTAATTGCATGCTTTTGCCCGTTAGAAGCAAGTGCATGAGGCAAGAATTGGAGAATGCTGTTCAAAATTGTTTTCTAATTATTGAGCCAACTACCTCAAAATATAGCTGCAGCTCTCAATCCCGTCTAATTTCTGTCACTTTGCATCTGCTTTCTTAGTCCCCTCAAGAGCATTTAAGAACAACAACGCTTTTTATCAGTCACAGCTTGCTGTCTATATCAGGAGTGCTAAGATCAATACCATGTACTCTACCTCCAGAGGAGATCAGTGCATTTTATGCTTAAAACTTAGTGTGTCATCAGCACTTCTGTTTTAGAAATGGTAATATAAGCCTGCAGCACTAAGGACCTTGCTGAAGGCTTACACACGTGAAACCAGCAGCAAGTCTGTTGCTGTAATTGTAGTGTGTTGTTGCTGCTTGTTATGCCTGTTGGATGGGTTGCTTTAAATGTGTGCTTTGTTTTCTATCTTTTCATGCGTCAGTCTCAGAAGTTTAGAGGGGCTTTAAAAACAAAATGGGATTCAGTAAATGCATAGATGACATTCACCTTTGACTTTTGATGCATTAAAAAGGAGGTAAAGTTCTGAAACAGAAAAAGAAGCTTTAGCTTTTCTTCCCCAGTAGTGAAATATTTTAGTTCCCTGGTTCTCTTCACTCACTCACTTTTACAAATACCATATAAGTGTTATATCACTATATTGTGAAGTATAGTCTATATGTCTCAGCGACTAATTGATCTTTTCATCCTACAATGATCCAATTGCCAAAATTAAAGATGTATAAAGTCAGGTTCTGGATATATCTGTTTTTCAAGATTGGCTATCCAAATGTTTACTGAAATGGGTAGAGCTGATCACTGCAGTCCCTTGAACAAGAACAGGTTGTAGTGACTCTGCTTTCCTGAGGAGCAAGCACTTTCTCAGGACCTGTCTTGGATCCTTCATATTTTCCCGTAGATCTTAAAAATTAGAATGCCTAAGTGGTAAATAGTAAAGTTTGCTATTCCACTAACAAAATAGCACAGTAGTTGTATGGCTTGCACACACTATAGGGAGATAAATTTGCTGTATTTACAAGTATGATGCATCTCCTTGGTCACAACTGTCCTGTAGAGGTGTCTTCAGTTGGTAGAAGTGCTTATGTGACTCAGTTAATTGATTTCTGAGACACTGTCTGTACAGGGGCATCGAATATATCTTGCTCCTCCTTCTCTGGTGATGTTCACCACTGTGTACCATACTGAAAAGACTGTCTGATATTAGTCCTGGCAATGATCTGTTCCCTATAAATTTATGTTCCACACTGATATCTCAGGTAATGTAACAGCACACGCATTCCCATCTCAGTCTTCAACCACAGAACTTGTGTTACCAGAATTGCATTTCTGAGATGGCTGCTCACTCAGCACTACATACTGCAAAGATAAGAATAATTCAAACTAATTATTCTTTGTTATTTGACTGTTACCTTGATTTGATACCACCTGCCCGTATTTATCATCACTCCACGTTGGACTTCTTTTCTAGACGTATGCGTCACCTTTCTTTCCAATTCAGTGCTTACCCAGCGCCGGTGAAGTCACGTATTCAGTCTCTTCATTCTCTTCTAATTCTCATTCTTTGCTGAAGGGGGATGTCTATTCATTAATCACAGAAGCACGGTCCTCTTTGGCATCTCAAGTGAGTATTGCTTTTCTTTGAATACATAGAAATGAGCATTCTAAACTATTGTTCACTGATGAGATCGTATTTTCTGTTTGAATATGTTCATTGGACCCCGTCTGCTGTGCTTCAGATTTTCTGAGCATCTATCTACCTGTGCACATGCATAATTGTAATTTGTTGATGTACATACATAAATATCTACACACGTGTGGTTTTTTACATGCAAAACAGTGTCCTATGAATTGTGTCTTTGCTTTGTCACTGTGTTTTCTTTGACTTGTCACCCTTGGCACTTCTTTTTAGCCTGTAAACAACATCCTTGTTCCCCATGCATAGATAGGGACAGAGATCTTCCATGAATTCAGGTTATATTTATCTAATGGAGCATCTGTTTATTATTGCTGTTCCTGAATTTTTTGTCCATCCTTAAAAGTAGGACTGTTTTTTCCTGTACCTCTGAAGGACGTGCATCTCTGACATTACAGTAAACAAATAACCTCAGGTTGGAAACCAGCATGATATTCATATCCCAAGAAGAAATTTTCCGCTCTGTTAGGCACCAGATTCCTATTTGCTGCTTATCAAAGACAAAGTAAAGTGCTGGTCTTCCATGCAGTCCTATTTGAAGCATATTTCTTGAAACAAAAGATGAGCTGCTTTTTTTTTGTTTGTTTGTTTAGAATATTCTTAGTAATGTAATAATGGCATTGTCATTTGACCAGTTTTTGCAACTGAATCAATTTTTAATGTCTCTTCGAGCTGCAGATGCCTGGTTTTCAGTGTAGATTAAATGCAGACTTTGGTTTTTTTTCATGTCTAAGAAAAAAATCCTGCATTACATAACCAAAATCAATTAGTTCTATATGCTCTTTCCATATTAGAACACTAGTTTTAAGTCATTATTATTAACTCTAACCACTAAGTGTTTAAGTATTACTATTCTTAAGTAAGTGTAAAAAGTTTTCAAAAAAACTTGGGAGAAGTAGCTTAGGTAAAAACGCTTTTACTTAGGTAAAAATAGGTACACTGAAGCATTTTTACATGCAGTATTTTTCTCCCACCTATAAAATATAGATATAATTTTTGATTACTACAGTATGTATATTTTATTCCAGGTAGTGTATAATAGAATTACTGGTAAGGAAAGCATTTCTTACAGTTAGCTTATTGTTATTACTGTTTAAATTTCTGTAGCTTTCAGTGTGCAAACCGCACCATCCAACTACTGCTCTTTTCATTTCGTTAGTAAAATGAGAAAACATTATTTATGTTAAAATGTAAATAGTTTGCTAGAATGGCAACCCTATATGGGCAGAATAAACTTAATTATTTGCAAACATTTTTGGTTTTCATGCCTTTCTGAATGATAGGAAATATTTTCTGAATTCTGTTTTGTTTTAGAGGGTTTTATTGATATAAGAATGAAAGTGATGGAGCTTTTACTATGTTTCTCTATTCAGTTTGGCCATGGTGAAGCAGTTCTGCATCCTATACAGCTGTTGTTAGTTGTCTGTGTGCTAAAAACTACTCCTTACTGACTATATTGATCCATGATGCCTGGCACGCTACATACTGAAGGTGTCAAGAAAATTTCTGTAGTCATCAGCGTTGCATAAGCAAGTTCAACCAGTGTATCTTCCTCCTCTTGTGTCCAAGGTGTTCTGACTCGTGGGAAGTCACAAAATAATTTTCAATGATTTAGAACGGATGAAGAGAGTGGTTTTTTCCAGCCTGCAGGTAATACATGCTCTTTTCAAGATAATTGCGATGCTTGTCTGTGTCCCTAAGCAGTGGTCACTCTTATCTCCACTTCACTTGAAAAGCTGTATTTCTCCATCATAGCAAACGTTTCTTCCTCCACTGCAAGTGACTTTGCTAAGCGTACTCCACTGAGCGTAAATGTAATAAACAAATCCCAAATGAGTGTCAGGAACCTTTCCTTCTGATCTGTAGCCATTTAATTGGTTTTCCTGCTGCTCAGAATGCTATTTCGTAGCAGTAGGTTATCCTTCACGGGAAGAAGTACTCAATTCTGGATGTGAACTTATGTTTGTGAGTTCAAGAAATAGCAACCCCTAACTTCTTTTGGACTTGATATTTATGGAAAATTTACTTGTCCATAACACAGACAAATACAGTGCCCATGGCACCATACATGGTGGCCACAGCTCTGTGGGTGCACAGCTTCCTCTTCAGATTTGCATCCATTCTTTACTGTAAGCATGTTTAATTCAGGTAGATAACATCATCTTATAGTTACAAGGGCTGAAACAATGCTTGAGATAACCGTCCTTAAGAAGGAAAGGGTTGCAGTATTCTAGTGTTTTTCAGGCCAATTCACTGATTTGTATTTGCTTGCTTTGGTTTTCATCATACTTCTCTTAAAAGAAAAAAAAAAAGTATAGTATGTAAATGCAGTAGATGCTTCTTTTGGAGCGCTGAAACTATTCTTAACCACATCTTTCCCAAGTAATCAGTGCATTTCACAAAAATGGTATCTCAATGCTTGGACAAGAAAATCTGTGATAATACTAAATAGTCAGTTCTTTGTGTGGTCAGCAGCCTTGAGGTGGTGTGGTTCTTTATTATTATTTTCTTTGTTCTTCCTTAGATCCTTAAATCAAAGGTACCCTATGAAGAAGTTTTAATCTCGCTAAAAGAACATTCTCCTCGGTGGAGGAGTACTAAGTTTTTGAGCTCTCAGGGAGTCCTATTGCCTGCCACTTGAATTAGTTCCTGAACAAAATACATAGTTTTCTTTCCTACAAAGGGTTTTCTTTTTAATTCCATGAGATTTATGAATGGACAGACACAGCAGTCATGCTGTAAGCCTATACAGGAGGAAATGGCAGAAGGAAGAAAAACTAAGGTTCTTTTCTTACTTTGAAAGATAACAACTTCATTGGTGTTGGAAGGAAAAAAAAGTCAATTAAAAATCCATTATCTTGTTTGACTATAAGTGTATCTATTAAGTAATTGAAAATTGTGACTAAGAGTTATGACAAAGTGTATTCCTCTTAAAGGAGACATTTTGTGTGTAAGTTTTTGTCTTTTAGCTTTTTACATAAGACATCCCTAGTCTGAAAGTCAATTTTCATTGCAATTAATTTTTCAAATAGCCATCCAGTATAAGGCCACCAGTTGGGTGCCAATTAATGGCATATGAGTTTTCATTTATAAGTTCTCTCTTAGAATAGTTCTATTAAACCTCAGTTTTAGGTAAGCTGATATCTTGCTGAAGAAAACTGATTCCTAATTACTTCTCCTGTTTGTTTTGATATAGTAGCTTTACCATGCCATTATTTGTCAGCTCTTTTCTGGGATTGAGTTACCCCAAGAAATCTTCAGGATATTCAGACCCAAAAGAGCTCCAGTCCTGCAAGTTGCCATGTACCCATTCAACTCTGAAATCCTGAGAACCCTGTTCCGTGCAGAATTGGGATCTTTCTTTTAAGTGTGTGATTCTGCTGTCTCTAACTCAGTATTTCCTTAGAGAGATGTTTGTATTTAAGAAGTTATATACTGATGTGTCGTTACTTTGATACTTCTTAAATATGCATTTAAGATGCTGATTAGTGTGGAGTTTGGGTCTCAAAGATTACAACTTTCCTGTAAAATCTTTAACAATAGTGAGACCAGAAAGTGAGAGCTTTGTTTAGGTAAGCAAGGATCCGATAAGTCTCCGAATTGTTAAAATGTATCCAAGCTGGTCTGACATTCTGGGAGTTTTTAAATCTGGAGTTGTTGATTAGGGCCAGATTTCAGTATTAACAAAGTTATCTGTTCCAATGTTGGTCGTCTTAGATTGTGGAGATCTGTAATATCTCAGTTGACATAAATGGATTTACATCTACGACAAGTATGGAAAATGACTGCGAAACCGAAAATCCTCGACTGCCTGTACTTAAAAAAGGATGTATGCTTTCATATTCTTACCTTTTTATGACAGCCATTGCATTTGACATTATTATTGCACTGTCCAAAGAGAAAGAACCATCTCCGTTATGCTTTTCTTTCATTATTTGAGTTATTTTAAAGAATAAATGTAAATTGTGTTCTGTTGTTGGAGTGTGCCGCAGCTACCAGCGTTTAATTCTGCTCTCCTGTTTTTTCACAGCATAAGCAGTAGCTGAATTATTTTGTTGACATTGTCTTTATATTATATTTATTTAAAAATCAATAAAGAAGCCATATTAAACATATTTTTTAAACTGTGTGCTCTGTTTTTTCCATATTTCTGTCTATGCTGACATTTTTCCTAGGAAAACAAACAAACAACAACAAAAATGCTGTATGTCTCTTGTTACTTTGTAGCAATGTTGGTTAAGGAGTTTATTCGTGAGTGTGTTAGGAAGGTGTTCATGTAGGTTATAGAGTTGCTTATACAATGGAAGTGAGTTATGTCTGAAGCCTTGCAAGTTGGAAAAACTTTAGCTATGCTCACCACTGTTTTGTAATATCTGTCTGGAACTGTACTGGAAGCGTATGAGTTATATTTGGTTTTAAGCTCTAAAACCTGATTAATATTCGTAGCTAACCCACAGCATACTATCAAAAGAAGGGTTTTTTTTCTCTTAACAGTGACCTTAACCAATGTTTTAATTAAGCTTTTTCTTAAGGTAATTTTATTTTATAGAATAACATTAGAATGTAATGACAAATTCTGTTTTCACTTATGCCATTTTGATTCCATTAGCTGGCAACAGAATGTGGTCAGTGGTGTTTCAAAAACATATATCACAATTAAATACTTTGTCTTAGGGCAATGTGCTTTCAGGAAATTGATTTTTGAGTTAAACACTGAACATGGTAAATCTGGGAAGCCTTTATATGCTACTAATGCTATTTATTATCTGTCAGATAGGGAATAGACTTCCATGTTTTGGAATGAAGTCATCCTTTGCTTCCTAATTGAAGAAAACCTGGACACAGTGATTCGAAAGCATAGTAGTAGTCACACTGGGGTAAATCTTTCAAACTGGTGCTTCTGCTGGTATATCACTAAGAAATACCAGACAAAAATTGCTTTCTCTCTCTTTTCATTCTTGATCAATAGGAATGGACCAAAAGAAAGAGCACTAACCCCCATTTCCATTATATCTAGGATACAGCGCAGAACGTTACTGTTTGTTTCGGCAGCAGCTTTGTGTCTTTAACTCTGCATGGGGCTACGATTACCTACCTAGCCACCCCCTGCCAATTGCCAGTGTTTCATGTCATATAGGAACTTTGGCATTTTTTGAGCTCATTTTATTCTGTTTATTATACCAGATATATCATGACAATTAAGTAAGTGAGAGTAGAAAGAGAAGGTAAAGTAAGTTCAGTTGAATTAACTGGAGAACTCAGCACCATGTTATTTGGTCACGTCTTCAACTATCAAGAAGAGAGTTGAAATCTGTTTTGAAACACTTTTGACAATAGTTGCTCACGTATAGGAAATAGAAAGACTTCAGAAAACCACTGTTTCAGTTGTTTAACTTGAAAAAAATAAAGATATAAGGACATGGGATTATTTGTCTTTGCTTTTGGATTAAAACGTGCTTCACTCAAAGCTCTTCACAGAGTGTCTATTTAGACTCGATTTTCTGCCTTTCATTAATTTTTGTTGTCATTACTTCCGCCCCCCACCCCTCGCTAGCTGCATTTGCTAACCACCCTATCAGGTTTCAGGCTTTCATCGATTTCTGGAGGATTTTTTTTTTTCAGATTAGGAAGAAACTTTCTTCTATTGGTATTTTATTGGTCCTAAAAAGTTAAATGAAAATATGCAGTTTGTTTTTTAGTGAATCTCATGGTGTCTTAGGCTTGTTGGTTTCTGTGACACAGTCGCCTTTTAACAAACCTTTCTACTTATGGGGTGTGAGTAAATGTTCTGATCAGTTCTGCTTTTTTCCTGTGTGCAGTTTTTCATACGCTGCCTTGTATACCAAGGTAAGTTTTCAAGGTGTTTAGGCATTGGTTCACTTGATTCTGGAAGCAGTGGTGCATAAGATGCTTTGTGCTCAGGAACTATTTTAAATGTAGTAGAAGTCCTCATTGTAAGCAAGGGTGTGGGAAGGAAGCGCAAGAGAGCAACCTGGTATGGCCAGCAGGATTCCCAGACAGGAACTTCAGATGTTAGTCTGGACCTTTGTAGGTTGTGGATGGACCTTGAAGGTCCAGAGATGGCTTAGTGAATGAGCAGTGTTTGCAGGCACTGGAGCTTGTAAAATCCTGAGCTGATTTCTTGGTTTTTAAATTTAATTTTATTTTATTAATTTCTGAAATAGTAAAGCTCTGTATATTAATTGCTCTACATTATTTCAACTTAAATCGTAGAATCATAGAATCATTAAGGTTGGAAAAGACCTCTAAGATCATCAAGTCCAACCATCAACCCAACACCATCATGTCTCCTAAACCAGGCCCTGGAGTGCCACGTCTACATCTTTTTTGAACGCCTCCAGGGATGATGACCTCACCACCTCTCTGGGCAGCCTGTTCCAATGCTTAACCACTCTTTCGGTAAAGACATTTTTCCTGATATCCAATGCTGCTACAGAGAGGAATACCAGCAAAGTGACTGAGCTAGATTAAACCCAAGTGCAGTCTATGAGTTTAAATCTTATCGTATTTCTGGTTTAAAGTTATTTATTGCTTTTTGTCTGTTTGTACATCTTGTTCCTAATTACAGCCAGCTATTAAGATGATTAATGCTTACCTTGAGCAAGCGGTATTTGTCAGGTTTACCTTTTGTTTTGTCTGCCTGATGGATGTGCCGAAAGGAGAAGGCTTACAGGATTCCCCCTTAGAAACAGGGAAGATTGATCAACTGTAATGAGAAGAACAGCAGCATCATTTTGGCTTTACCATGGGGTAAAAGCCTATCAAAATGATACAGTTAAACAAAAGTGAAAATCAATTAGTCAGTGACTGTAGTTTTTCTGTAGGGATTTTGTTAACCTTTTATCACCTGATTAAACTTCTGTTTCATGCGGCTGTAGAAAATGGAAAAATATGCACTCTTCTTTGGATTTTTTTGCTTGGTTTGACTGAAACAGGTGCTGTTTTCTTTTAGCATTAACTTTTTAGTTTATTTCATTAACAGACTGTCAGTTCCATTCCTAAAGTAGAGAACATTTGCAGTCATCTCAGTGCAGTAAACACACATTGAAGCTCAATGAGCTGGACTGCAAGTTTAGTCAGAGGAGTTTTAAAATCTACCCCAGGGTAGAGGCAAAATGACAAAAAAGCAGAAAGCTGTCAGGGCACTTTTTGAATCTTAGACCTGTGAAATTCGATGTTTCCTTACTTCTCTAGACTCTGAATGTGTACAGAGGTCTGCCTTTCCTCCTATACTGTGTACCGGGACCATAATGCCAGTATGTTCAGTTAGGCCATATTTTACTTTAATTGAGCTAAAATGATTAAAAAACTGTTGTTAGTGTATTCTTCAAGCTGAGAGACACCTTGATCTTTAATAAAAAAAAAGAATAACTACAGTTAAATAATCTAATTAGGGATTGATAGAAATCTCCCCCCCCTCACTTTTTTTTTTTAAATGTTGTTATTGGGAGGACTGAAATACTGAGTAATCAAAAATCGAGTAATGGCTCCATCCTCTTGAAAAGCTGCATCATGAACCCCATTGCCTATACATTTGAATTAGGGTAGGTGCAGTTGTCATGCTGATGCACGTGGGTAGCACTCCAGTGAGCACGGCAGGTTTCGGTTAGGGTTTGGCTGGCTGCCCATCTTGCTCTTTGGGAGCATGGGGAGGGAGGGAGGGAGGGTGGGGGTTCCTGTCTTGAGGAGGCAAGCAGCACCCTTGGGGACAGGCATGTTGATACTGCAGCAGAGTGATGGCCTCGCTAGAAAATCAAAGAAGCTACCTGTAAAGTAGGGTTTGAAAAGAGGAGGGGTGTCACTGTGGTGGTGCGTGCTGCATGTCGGCCTGGTGCAAGTGCTGAGAGACTCGGAATGCTCCAGGCAAAGATATTCTGCAAGGTGGCCCTCACAGGAAGCAGCAAGGATCGGTTGCTTTTAATACTTCCTATTATATCATATATGGCATATCAGTTCAGGAACTCTTAGCTCTCGAGAAGAAATATTGGTCCATGTTGTATACAGAGTAGCATAAGACGTTTCTCACTACTGCCAAGGTAGTCCTTTTTCCATCTTGTTTTTTGAAGAGTGGATGCTCCCAAAGTCTTGTGCTTGTCCTTAACCAATCTAATATCCCATCTAATTAGTTTTCTTGATTTGTTTAAAAATATTCTGTATTCTTCTGTTGGATCACAGAGCATTTGCTCCCCTAAAACTTGACATTGCCTGCAAGTTTAATGAGTCATAAATGAAAGCACTAAATAACATGGTGTCTTATTTCATAAGGAACCATTCGCAATGAGCTTTCAGGTACATTTCCCACAGTCCGTACATGGAAGAGTTTGCAAATTAATTGCCCACCTCATTTTTTAAAGGTGATTCCCAACATATCCCAAGAACTTGCTGGACAGCTGTTTTCAGCTGTGTCCCTTATCAAACATGACTGAAGCTTCCCATTCACACTAAGTCTGGAATTTTGGATGCTGCTGTTTAATCATTTCAAAAGAAACTCTCACCCATACTGATTTTTGATGATCCACAATAGAACTTTATTATGAACTGTATGTATGTACTTATATATGGCCAACTAAATAGCCTTGATAAAAAGAACGAACATGTAGCATATCTCTAGGACAGACAAAGCTTATTTTTCTGACTGCTTGTCGCTTCAGATTGATGTGGTCTTTGGAGATTATATTTTTTTAAAAAATGCTGGTTTGTTGAAAATATAGTAATTAAAGTTCTGAATATTTTTTAAAATGTTCTATCTGGAGAGTAAATACAGAAAACAGTTCAAAAAAATCCACTTACGCTATAAATTATCCCCAAATAAAACTTTTATCTAATTCGAACACTTTTTTATTTCCTTGTAATACTTTGTATGAAAAGTGTGGGTTTGTATTGTAGTGCGGATGCTCAAGTAACGCAGTTGTTTCCTGAAATCCAGGCAAATCAGAAGTCCTGCATTAGTCTAATCTGTTAAATGGAAAGCTATATGACTGTTGGTTGATGATAAGCCCATATTTCATGATTTAATCCTCTTTTCTATAAATATATATATCTCTCAAAATTGAAACAACAAATTATGCAATAAACTATTAAAAATTGAGACTTCAGAAAAGACTGAAATATGCTTTTGAGAATTTTTTCCAGCTACTGTCCTTTCGACAAATGTTCTTAATAAAAGCCTAATCTGCATTGTTCCTTTTTATTGTCCTTTGCTTTTTCTCCCCAAGCTAAATGTGCCAGACATTGTAATGAATTCATTATGCATAGATGTCAGAATTGGCTTTGGCTCTTCACATTTGCTAACAGGTAATGAACTAGAACAATTGACAATCTATGCAGATTTCTTACTGTGAAGGCAGTTTCTTTAATTTGAACAGATGACCTGAGTACAGGGTCCGTTGGCAGAACCATAGATGGTGTGCAAGGAGTATTTAGCAAGAGGAGTGTCTTAGTATTTTTCCCTTTCTTTCTTTTGACAGAAATATGTGACATTTGATTTTGCAATTACTTTGAGCCAAGAATACCTTTGTCAAGGATAGTGTTTCACTGACAGAAATCCCTAAATAATCTTGACACCAAAATCTAGAAATATTAATTTTTCATGTGGAATATCTTTACTGATATGTTGTATAATGATCGTCCCACAATATACCACAAATAAATTGCTTATTGAATTAAAATAGGAAAGACAAACTAGAGAGCGTAGGGATCAGAATCTGGAGTATGTCACTGTCTTTTAAACTTAATTCTGTAGGCAAAGTAGTCTAATTCATTTGTGTCCTTTCCAGGCATTACTTCCCTCAACTTTCACCTGCAGTGATCTTCATAATTTTCTATTTCCTTTTGATTGTTATGAAAGTATAAGGATTTTAATCTCATGATTCCGTCTATCCAATTTTATCCTGTTGAGATTAAATACAATTTTATAAATAGCAGTGAAAGTATCTGGAGTCTCATTTTGCACTTGAAGGGTCAAAACTTGGTGTGTGTTTGAATTGCACACTGCAATGATGATAAACATGGCTATTAGGATAATTTGTAGAGTGCTGACAACATGATGTAAACCAGGAAGACATGGCCCACGTTGTAAAACAGCTTGTAAGGGTTAATTGATGCCTCTGGCTTAGCAGGAATGCAAATGGAGAAAACCCCCTACAATTCACAGTTTCTAGTTAAAAGTCTCCTCGGGTGGTAGATGTCAGGATTTTGTATAAGTGTTTAGGGAACACAAAGACAAGTAGAGGAAATAAGAAAGAATTGGAAGGAAAAAACCCCAACAAAACCACAACCACCTGAAGGATTGTGGAGTTTCTGTGCCAAACCCTATATGGTATTTGCCTTGTTTCTAGGTGCCGTACATGATTTCTTGATCTCTGCCTGTAAGGTGTGATACCGCTTCCATTGCCTTGTCCTTTTTGTAAGTTTAACTAGGAAAACAAAATAATGAAAGCGAGTCAATATATTTTACTTTCCGTGCTGTATAAATGCATGGCCATGGGTGGCATCCTGGCCACGCTAACCTCCAAGCTTTAGCTGTCCCAAAAGAGAAAAAAAAAAAAGGGGGAGTCTGTCTTTGCTATCCCATGTAAGAACTTATTTTGCTAAATGAGCATAAGTGAGTACATTGTAAAGTAAAGCTGAAAATCATTAAAGGAAGGCAAACTGGGTGTCTTCAGTTAGTTCCTCTGTTAGTGGAGTACTAATGTAGAAAACTATGAAAGAGGACCTAGTTCACTAACGCAAGCATGAAACTTATGTCTGAAGCCATCTTGATAAAGGCTGGCTTTTTTCAGTTCTTAAAAAGTGCTACCTAGGGGAAAAATGGCCATCCCCTTCATAAGCAGGCATATTTGAAGGCTGATGAAATATGTTTTAAACTGGAAGCAAAAGAATTCCATAAAGTCACAATTTTAAATCCAGTAAACTAAATCTGCTTCCATTATTCCACTTTTTCTCACATTCCTTTGACCTCTAGTAAGTTATGTTTTTCTCCTCAGATAAAATTTCAAATGGTCTCTGTGCTCTCTTTGCTGGCACCTGAATGCTTGTTTGCACCCAGCAACTAATGCCAAGGTTTCCAGTTCTTCCCCTTTCTTGCCTGCATGAAGCAATAAAGCTGTGCAGATACCCATGTTCAGGTCAAAATTCAGAAGGAAAAAACCCTTTTGCTTGCGTCACTTACTGCCCTTAATTTTTAAATTTTTCTTCCTCTCCAGAACTGTTGGTTTTTATCAATTTATTCCTGATTTCAAAATTTCCTGGATATGCTGGAACAACAACGTTATTAAACCAACCCTAAAATTACACATACTATAGATGGAATGTCTGACTTAAAACTCCACATCATTCAAGCAATTTGGTTTAGCAAACTTTAATATACAGATTCAGTCCAAAGTAGAGACAGGTGCTAACTAACCATTCATCTACTCAAACATAGTGGATAAACGGAAAAAAATTACTAGATGTATACTTTTCTACTCCTAACTCTCCTTCCAGTGCTGAACAAATGGGGTCTTAAGTAAAACACTGGACTTCATCAGAGTGTTAATAATCACTCAATAAGAGAACTGAAACTTTCTACATTTCAGCAAAAAACACCAAAGAAGTTAATAAGAAAGTAATTGTGGTAAAAACTAACTCTGTAGAAAATAAACTTCCTATGCATTTATCTCTGGTTTTGTTGTTTGTTTTCTTTTTATTATTTTTTTTTAACTGGCTCCCCGTTGTATTTTTTCGGATCTAAATTTATCACTACCTTTTTTTTTTTTTTTTTTAAGTTTGTGGCTTAACAGACACATTTCTTCTGACAACGTAGTGTTTCCTGCATGATAGTGAGGGGCAAAGATTTATCCCTGGCATATTAATTACATGTGAAATAATAAAAGGGATCTTGTAATTTTTATTGAGCTCTTGAGTATACAGTGGTAAAACATATTACCAGTAAGGTGGTAGTCTAGATGTGCTGTTCTCCATACACTCTGCAAATTTTCTATTAATATAGTTCAAAAATACGAATTGTGGTGCTCTACCATCCCTGATAGCGATGAGATAGTGAAATGATGTTCTTTCTAGTGAGATACTGAAATTTGCTGAGATGGCTGCTTCAGTAAACCTTGGACTAGTCATTTGTTTGGGGTTTTTTAATTTAATTTATAAATGCGAGAAAGAGTACTGCTGGTAAATTGTTTGGATGCACATTTAGAAAGGCTTCGTGGAAGCTCAGGTCTTGCTAACAATACTCTCATGAATGTAGAATTTGTTAAAGAAAAAAGCAGAGATGAATTCTTTATTTTTTTTTTTAAGTGTTATGAAGTGCAATAATTGCTGATCTGAACCCAAAGTAAAAAGTTTAAATCCAGAGCTTACATTCACAGAAGGTGAAACAGTTACACCGCTTTTGCACTGCTGGTGGTAATAGGAATTATGCTGTCAACAAAATAAGGACAGATAGCAGTAGTTAAGCGTGAAACCAAGCTGTCATTTCTCCAGGTCTTTATTCAGTGCATAATCACAGAAGGTCTGTTGTCAGGAGATTACAGAACTCTGTAAATGAAGCTAGAGAACATGCCAAAAAATTTGCCATCTCTACACCAACTGTTAAAGGAAGTTTACAGTAGCTTGTCTTGCATAATTTTCAAAAAATGAAATGAACATTCTTTCTGACAATCATAAGAAAGATTATTAAGACGACTGGAGCAAGATTTGCTGGAAAATATGATTGGGCTACTAATTTACTAGCAGATTAATTTTCTAAACTACATCCAATGGAAATGATTGATCTACCTTACCAATTTTTTAAAAGTGAACTGCATCAGGAAGCATGCGTGAGTAATGCTAAATGGTGTAGCAAAACTATGAAAATTTTTCTTTTTTTAATACGGAGATAACTAGAGCAGCCATTCCAAAGTGCACTGCATGGAATTGGCTCCTGATGGTAATTAACAGACTCAGCAACTAAGTGTACGGCCATCAATCATCCTAAAGAATTAAAGAAAAATCAATTAACAATTTCATTAAAAGCCATTTGATGACCTCAGTTAATTCTGTTTAAATAAGATCATAATTTCGCTTCCCAGTTTAGAATTTAGACCAATTATTTAATTAAAATGCCAATGAAATACTGACCTAGTGAAACCTTTATTCTAGGTGTTTTAAATATAGATTATCAAATTATCTTAATGACTACGTATCCCATGAGATAAGAACAGCAGTGTACCTTTTATTTTATGAAAGATTTTTACTGCTGGTGTTATCCTTAAGCTTTAATATAGAGGTGTTTTCTGGCAGAAGGGCATTCAGGCTATTTTTCTCTGCTCCTCAAATTTTTAGCTGTTATCTGAGGGCTATTTTTCTTTTACTCACCTACAGTCCTTGTCTATTTTCTTTCACTTTCTTCTGATGAGAAAGTGTACTGGGAGTGAATTACTATTTTTTGTTAATTCTATTCCAAATGTCTTTGTTGCTGTGGTTTGTCCTTTCCTTATATAGAAGAGGTATCTTAGTCCTTGACTGAGTTCTGTCTCTTGTCTGTGGGAACTTCTGTTTTCCCAGATTAAGATTTTGAATCTGCAAGATGCTGTTTGCACTCAGTTCAGGCATTTAGATTTTATGGGGTTTTTTTTTTAATACAATTAGATTAATTTAAAATAGAATATTGTACTCTTTAAGCGATATACATTAGTCAGCTACTGTGTTTTTGTTTGATTGGTTTTTAGTTTAAAATAAAATACTTTTTTTTAAACTGCTGAATTGTAAAGCTTCCGCTTGCACTTCCATCTCCTCATATTTCTGGTAGTAAAGGTTAAAAAATTACTGAATGTAAAAAGAAACATTGAAACTTAATATTCCTTGAATGCTTTCATGTCTTGTGCAAGGAAAGTGGAGGAGAAAAATACAGAATATAAAATAAGACAGAATATTGGCAGTCCTGTCTTGCTGCTGACATAGTTAAGATAGTGGGGGACCTAATATGAAAGAAGTAATTACAACCCTCCCTGCCTCTGCATTCTGCCCTGGGGCACACAAGCATCTGCAACGATGAACATGTGTTTCCCCATTGCTGTGGTACGAGTTTCTGATAACAGAAGGTTATCAGCATTATCATTGTTGTCATGGATGGGAAGAGAGGAACTTGGTAACTTGATCTGAATAATTTCCTACACATCACTTGGCACTAGGGCAAGCACAAACATATCAAGTAGAAATGGGGCATGCAAGCTAATAGCAGGTAGTTAACGTCGGTATTTGCCACTATGAAACATATTGCAAAACTTTGAGCAATCTTTATGCATTCCCCTTGAGTAAATTTCAGGAAATCTTCTTTCGTATGTGTATGTTGAGGTATTTCTAATAGGCCCTGCTGATCAACATTCACATGGGGGAAAAAAAAGAACATTTGGTAAACTAAGGCTCAGGATCATCTTTAAATGTCCTTTTCTACCAGTGAAACCAATATGAAGGTTCTGCTTTTGGCAGTGGTCACGGGTAGGATATTGGGCTACATGGATCCACTATAACAGTTATTAAATTATTTGGAAAAAGCTTTGAATCGGTAATACAAATAGGCCATCAAGTTTAGTGCACCATCTTCCCCTGTATCTGTTGAAGGTGACAGAAGTATTCAGTCTTTCTGCACAGCTCCTGTACGCAAAGGAACTCTGTCCCTTCCCATCGCTCCACACGTAGCATGTTTTATTAAGTAGAAAGAAGGCAGTTTGCACAATGTCAGTTTTACAACTCCCTTTGCTGACACAAGGAAGCACTGATTTTTTTTTCAGATTTATAGTGCAAAACAAGCTTGAACTATTTTTACAAAGCTCTAAAGGCACCTGCTGGTATCTGTGAGGACTTACACTAGAAAGTGAATAATTTGAGCAGTGTTAGGTATTTTTTTTTACATGAAAGTTATTCATTAAACTGACTTTTAAGTTTAGACTGTTAAAAATGGGGAAGATGCATAATGTGATATCTTAGTCACTGACGTATTGAAGGTCCCATTAAATATTTACTGTGAACAAATTGAAATATTACTGAATGAGTCTTTGGGGACTAGGTGCCTCCATCCTTCAATCCATGAAAGCAAGCTTAACATTCACAGCTCTCCTTTCTTACATTGCATTTGTATATAAAATACAACAGATAGCAGAATATACAGCCAGAGAGCTAATGATTTCTTTTTTAAACAAAAGTCAATAGGAGTGTAAAATTTATGTGAGGAGCTGAATTATAAACAGTCACTGTACGGACGTACACAGTGCACTCAGTAGTTGTTCTACAGAGTATATAAGATCATAGAATCATAGAATCATTAAGGTTGGAAAAGACCTCTAAGATCATCAAGTCCAACCACCAACTAACACCACCATGACTCCTAAACTAGGCCCTGGAGTGCCACGTCTACACCTTTTTTGAACGCCTCCAGGGTTGACGACTCCATCACCTCTCTGGGCAGCCTGTTCCAATGCCTAACCACTCTTTCAGTAAAGAAATTCTTCCTAATGTCCAATCTAAACCTCCCCTGACGCAACTTGAGGCCATTTCCTCTTGTCCTATTGCTAGTTTCTTGGAAGAAGAGTCCAAGGCCTGCTTCACTACAACCTCCCTTCAGGTAGTTGTAGAGAGCGACAAGGTCTCCCCTCAGCCTCCTCTTCTCCAGACTAAACAACCCCAGTTCCCTCAGCCGCTCCTCGTAAGACTTGTTCTCTAGACCCTTCACCAGCTTCGTTGCCCTTCTCTGGACACGCTCCAGCACCTCAGTGTCCTTCTTGTAGTGAGGGGCCCAAAACTGAACACAGTACTCGAGGTGTGGCCTCACCAGTGCCGAGTACAGGGGCCTATATACCTATATATATATACACCTATATACCTATGCCATGGTATATTTGGTACTTCAAGTCAGTTGGTATTACAATTTGATGTCCTAACTAAATCTTGCCCACAGCATATGTAGTTTTAATATTAAAATATACTTGAAATGTGATTAAATTGGTCGTCATGTGCTTTGGAACATTTTACATCCTCTTGTCTATCAATATGTCTTCTGGATATGCTCACCCTTGAACACTTTTAAACATCTTGTTTCTCTTAAGCAATCATAGTCAGCTGTTATATGTCCATTTTTATTTCACTTGTACACCTTTATATTGCACCCTGTCATTATATGCCACTTTACAATTTATTTTATAACACTCAACTATAAGACAAGGACTGTATCTTGCAGTTTTCTGCACTAATCCAAAGTGATGTACTGCATGATTTAATAGACCAGGTCATGAGCCAAGCTTGGTTCTGCTAGCTGGAGTTTATTTATACTGCTTCAAAATGTGCATTTATCCCCTTCATTTTTTTTTTTTTCTGCCTCTAAATGCCATGATTTTGTGATTCCAGATTTTCATCTTGACTGAAATCTTAAGTTTAAAGCTAGTCTTACCATAAGAGTACAAAATCAGTTGTTCTCTTATGATTTTTTTACCTTTAATTCTATCATAGTCTTGGATGCTTGAAATGGGAATTTTTTTTTTTTTTTCCTCTCTAGACCCCGTGTCTCTAAGTTGCTTAAACAAGTATCTGGCTGTGTTAAACTTGACGAAAAATATCTTTTTACAGCGTTGTATGTGATTTTTATAATGGTGGTTTGCTGGCTGTTTCTTTCTTTTTGTTTGGTAGTAAATATCTTTTTATAGGTACTATTTGTTATGAGTTTTACTTTTTGTTTCTGTTAGTTTTATGTTAATTCTTGCACACTGAATTCCCACAAACATTGGAAATTGGGGTAAGTTGTCCTGGCAGAGGCATCAACAGCACTAAAGACTGCAATTTACTTATCAGTTCTGCTGACGATGAATAATCTTGACTAGTTTATTTGTGATCTAGACCCATAACAGTACTGCAAGCCAAACGTAGCAATAATTTATTTTTATCATTGGAAGAAAACAAATATCTTGTTGATGTATGTCATACATCTGTTGACAAAAACATTGCTGATTTACTAACACTTTTTCCAAGCAGAGGTTTAGGTAAGTTTCTTTAGTTACCCTAAATTAAATAGACGAAGATTTATTTAGGCAAACTAGCCTAATGTTGTCCCTCCGTAAGTACCAGCTAGTGTAGTACTTACACACTACCGGGACATGCTGTCCTGCCTCTGCCCCATTTCCTGCTTCACCCCCTCCTATTCTGAGGCAGTTTGTGTATTATACTGCTCAAATGTCATGAAAATTCATATTTTTTCCCCCCAAACAAGTTTAGTAATCCCAAATGCAGTTGTAAATCCTCTTTTGTCTGCAACTTACTTAAATTTGCCTTATTTTTTGCTGTTTGTAACTTTCTTGTATGCGACTGAGCATCCTTTCCTCACCGTTTCCTGAGGTTGTGAAAGTAATGTGTTCTCTTTTAAGCCACATCCAAACACACTGTTGGATTTAAAACTTTTAGATTTCCATGGGTCACAATTTTGTGCCTTTTTTTTCTTCTTCAAGAAACTATAGATATATTTAGCTAAATGAAAGGTAGGGTTTTCATAAGATTGGGTGATTCTAGGAGACAGGGATGAACAGAACAACTCTAATGTGTTCTTTGGAAATAAGAGGCATTAAAATTTTAGTAATTTTTGATGCCATTTCCTCACTCATTAACATTTTCCATCACTTCTAATGGAGTCTGCATGAAGGTCCTTTTATTTTGAACAGTTTTCATTCTGTTTTAAGCTTAAACTTAGCTATTTATATGTGTTCATGTTTTTCTCCATCATCTTACTATATAAAAGAAGGGGTTTTATTTGTTGCATGCTCTTCTACTTTACTTTATATTCTTTTTACCACTGCTGTAAACTTTGATTTTTGTAAAGTATTTTAGCATATGCTCTCTGTGAAAGATATAATATTGTATCAAATTTTATTGTCCTCTCTAAGATTGTGAAGACATCCTGTTAAGTTTAGTAAATTGTTTTAATGTATGGCAATGACTATTAAGAATAATAAAGGAACATAAAGCAACAAGAGCATATATTTATAGTGGAAAGTTTTGTGATTATTATCTTTCACACTGCGTGATGTATGTTTTAGCATGTAAGTGGTAGCAATTTCTCAGTGATAAATCTTTCAGGTATTATAAAGGCTAAGAGCAAAACTTTCACATCAAAAGCTGTCATTCTCTTCTGGTACAGTTATTTGTAAAGGCAGGCTGGAAAATAAGGCTTTCTTTGTAATGACATCTGAAGTTTCACAGCATGATTTTTTAATCAGTATTTCATTTTCTTAATGGGCCATGCTAAAGGTAGTTTATGTAGCTTCAGACTTATGTGGATGCCATTAGCGTAGCGAAACCATGATAACGTGGTAAAATTACAAGGGTGTGTAGTGACCGGACAAGGGGTAATGGCTTTAAACTGAAAGAGGGTAGATTTATAGAATCATAGAATCATAGAATCATTAGGTTGGAAAAGACCTCTAAGATCATCAAGTCCAACCATCAACTAACACCACCATGACTCCTAAACTAGCCCCTGGAGTGCCACGTCTACACCTTTTTTGAACGCCTCCAGGGTAGACGACTCCACCACCTCTCTGGGCAGCCTGTTCCAATGCCTAACCACTCTTTCAGTGAAGAAATTCTTCCTAATGTCCAATCTAAACCTCCCCTGACGCAACTTCAGGCCATTTCCTCTCGTCCTATCGCTAGTTTCTTGGGAGAAGAGTCCAGCACCCGCTTCCCTACAACCTCCCTTCAGGTAGTTGTAGAGAGCGATAAGGTCTCCCCTCAGCCTCCTCTTCTCCAGACTAAACAACCCCAGTTCTCTCAGCCGCTCCTCATAAGACTTGTTTTCTAGTCCCTTCACCAGCCTCGTTGCCCTTCTCTGGACACGCTCCAGCACCTCAGTGTCCTTCTTGTACTGAGGGGCCCAAAACTGAACACAGTACTCGAGGTGCGGCCTCACCAGTGCCGAGTACAGGGGCACGATCACTTCCTTACTCCTGCTGGTCACACTATTCCTGATACAACCCAGGATGCTGTTGGCTTTCTTGGCCACCTGGGCACACTGCCGGCTCATGTTCAGCCGGCTGTCGACCAGCACCCCCAGGTCCTTTTCTGCCGGGCAGCTCTCCAGCCACTCTTCCCCAAGCCTGTAGCGTTGCATGGGGTTGTTGTGACCAAAGTGCAGGACCTGGCACTTGGCCTTGTTGAACCTCATACAGTTTAGATGAGATATAAGGAAGCAATTCTTCCCTATGAGGATGGTGAGGCACTGGAACAGGTTGCCCAGAGAAGTTGTGGATGCCCCACCCCTGGAAGTGTTCAAGGCCAGGTTGGATGGGGCTTTGAGCAACCTGGTCTAGTGGAAGGTGTCCCTGCCCATGGCAGGGGGGTTGGAACAAGATGATCTTTAAGGTCCCTTCCAACCCAAACCATTCTATGATTCGATGAAAATTATCTGAGCTGTGGTTTGTACTTCCACCATATAATGAGAGAGGGATGACAAAAACTTTACCTTCCCACTACCGTTTTCCTTGAAGTGCATGTGAATTTTATTAACCTGAAGCTTCATGATATACTTTTTGTATCATCCTTCCTGTAAGGTAATACACATCTTAGTTTGCATGAAAATTTGGTCATATTTAAAGAATAGTTAACATAAGTAGAACTTTTCTGGATGAAATTGTGACCTTGAAAACTTCTAGAACCAGTAGAGCTTTGTTACACAAAGGCCACTGCTTCTGCCATTAATCATATTAGACTGTGCCTACAGCTATTGTTGGCTTTTCAAAGTGAATTATTAAAGATATAGGAACATGAGAAGTATTTATTGCAGCTCATTTTATCAAGCCAAAAGGGCAGGAGTCATTTTGTACGGACTACAGAAAAAGGGGTGTTTTTCCTGTCTTGCATTTACAGTAGGCCTGTAACTTCATGCTTTTAGAATACGTCAGCTTAAAATCAATATACTATTTAAGGAATAAGGATTTTATAAACCAAGGCTAAATATTAGTGTCTTTATTCACAAAAGTTTCTTCAGGGTCCTTTATTCCAATGCATGCAAGCTATGAAATCTCCCTGCATATTTAAGCAGCTCTCTCTTCTATTTCTATGTATATTTGGAAGCATACAGGATGTCATCACAAACTCCTAGGGGCTATCTGTTAGATAAAGAAACAAATACTTCACTGCCTTTTTATCTTAATTAAATCCTCATTGATGAAATGATGTGTTGATTTATAGCTTACAGACATGCCAGGAACTTGGGGTTTTAGGCTCAAAACACAATACTAAAAATACTTTTTTAAAACAAAATGAAAATTGAATAGTAATATTACTCTCCCAAGAAGCTCACTGTTCTCCTTCTGTTGGGTTTAATTAGTTGAACCAAGGCCAGAAGAAAAAGAAAAAAAGTATAATCAGCAGTCATAAGAAATATATCATTTAAGTGACAGATAAATATAGATGAGAACTTCTGAGACAGGTCAAAGTGTGACCCCTTAATGATGCATGCTCAGCGACTGCCCAAGTCGCTGAGCAGATGGATAGGATTTTCCTGGGGAAGGTATGCATGAGAATGTTGGATGCTGTACTAGGATGCACCAGTTAGGAATTTCCAGTAAATTTCCAGAATTCCATTTACTGGAAATTCCTAATTGGTGCATCCAATGGCCATGGCCATTTGGAACAGAGCATTACCATGTGAGATTAACGAACAGGGATTCCTATGAAATGATAGCTCGTTCTACGTATGTCTGAAGATGCATATTTGCTTATTCAGCCTCAGGTACTTCAGAGTTAGTACAAGTGCGTTGTGCAGCAAAGGGAAGGCAAGTTCCTTCAGAAAGTTCTAGAATGGGGTGGTACCACAGAGATGAGTTGATTCCTACAGATAAGTCTAGAGAAATGGTGAAGCCATCACAACTGATGATATTGTAAGTGTTTCTGTTTCTTTGAGTTTGAAGAGTCAAGAGGAAAATAAGTGCAAGTGCTAACTACATCATTCCTTTGTGCACCTATTGAATATGCTTAGATGGCCTATGGCTGACACTTTTATATTCATATTTATATAAAATATATATTTATGTGTATATTTATTTTATTGCTATCTAATTTTCGTTCTTGGTTGGTTGGATGCCATCAGTTCCACAAGTAGATGGTATTTTTGTTAGTCAATGCTTGTTATCAGGTTATGGATACAAATGTTCCCCAAAACATCTCTATAATGCACTTTTTGTGAGTGTCAAATCAGAAAGGTTTTAAACTTACTGTATGTGCTAAGCACAATTAATTGCATAACTACTCACATGTGATGTGCATACAAGGATGCACCAACGATATGACCTTGCAGAGAAAGATATGACCAAGATCTACTCTTGTAACATGGCAAGTTAAGTTTAGAGAATTTTTGTGCCACAATTACCAACTTTATTTGGTCATCTGAAACTCGCTGCTTGGATCTATATGCGGATTGCAAGTGAGAACGTCTCGTCTTTGGAAGTAACTTTGAAAAAAGTGTGTTACAGTATTAATAGTACTCAGCAGTACAGCAGCTGGTAAGGCACAGTTGCACTTTGCTTTCTTTGTGTCAGGGTAGAACTTGAGTTCGAAAACATTGTTGTGTGCAGTGGCTCACACAAGTTCAGTTCCCTTTTTGAAAATATCTTCACTCTCAGTATTTGGCTAGATTAGGAAATTTCTTTTCACTTTGTCAGTGTGAAATCGAAGCTCATTTCTACGGGATACTGCTACTAAAGTATTTCAAGGGAAGCAAATATATATTTTTCCCCTGAACAAGTTGAAATCTTATTTTTCTTTCTTTTCAAGCTGATAATTTATACGTAAGGTGCTGTAAACAGATACTTACATTACATATAATAACTTGTAGATTTTTTTTTAATCTGAAAACCCAATTAAGCATTGGCCAGATAAGATGCTAAGCCCTTTTATGGATAAATGTGATTTAAATTATTCCATAGCCTCCTCTGAGAAGAAAAATCAGGAAAATAAATTTATTTGGACCTAAAAAGAGGACTGAAATGAGACTTTGCAATACAGATATAGAAAGGAGATAATAATAATTTTATATATCCACAGTATTTTAGGCTGGGTTTTAGCAATTGTTCAGTATTTCAGCTTTTACAGTTGTTACAGGCTTCCTCTGAATCCTATTATTTAATGAGGACAGTACACAATGTTGGATGAAAAATGAGAATGCTCTTTTTCTGAGGGGAAAAAACAAAGGAACATTAGTGAACCTTAGTTTCTCACATAGTATTAGCTTAGGAGCCCCGCTTCCTAAGGAGTCTAAGTACACTGAAGTTCACTGCTTAATTAGTGAGCTTGCAACAGTGTGTAGTCTATTCCAGAGCTTCATTAGAATATTTTTCTCACTATCTAACCATGCATCTTTCAGCAGGTTAAGGCCATTTCTTCTTGACCTGTTCATCAAAGTTATGTTTCCGCTTTACATATTTTAAAATTTCTATTGAGTTACACCTCAGCTCTTATTTGTATATGAGAGCGTTAGTTTGGAGATAAGAATAAATTAATGATGAAGTTATCCAAAATAATGAACAGTAGCACAAAGACGGTGATGGTGATTAGAGTTGGTATTTTGAAGCCTCCTCTCAGGCCATCAGTGGCAAGGTCTGAGGTCTCTTTGACCGATCAGTCTTTTCCAGGGTCCTTCCAGGCGTGTGTGAAGTCCGGGGAATAATGTCAGTCTTTGTTAGTATTTCAGGTTTAAGCAGGGAAATCTAGACTATATGTAAGCTGCGGGGCCAGCCTGGGCATGGGCAGCCAGGCCCCACCGAGTGGGGCTCTGTCACTCTCAGGGCCAGGTGCATGCGTTAAATGCATTTAATGCATTGAAATGTGAATTTGAGGAGGTGTTTAAACTGTATCAAATGTATGCATGTTGAAACAGACATCCAGATCGTTAGCGAATCGCTTGCTAGTAAATAGATCAGCAAACTGTGTTAAAGGTCCTATTATTGTGTTTAACTCATGTTATAAATTGGGTCACAGGTTTAGGTACATAACCCAGGCGGGCTTGATTCTTATGATTTGTATATCCTTAAAATTTGGGGAAAAGTCTTGCATTTCTGAAACACTTTGCTGTTTGGAGGACAGCAAGTATGTTGTGTGATGAGAATTTAAATTTTCTGAAAATTTTGCTCATCACAGATAGGAGAACTGAAACATAGAAAAAGCTGAGTTTGAACTTTAAAGTAAAAAAGTCCCCTTCTATTCGGTGGTGGATTTTAATTGTAAAAAATTGTGGAATTTTTTTAGAACTAATCTAATGACTTTGTGTTGCTGTTAGTAGATACAAAAAGAGCTGCATAAGAATGCTCCCTCAGCAGAGAATTTCATTATAAATAAAAATATGCACTTGTTTTAGGTAGGTATATATATCAATATTAACAGGCATTTAAAATCTTGACTGTAATATGTTTCATAAATTTATTTCAGCCAAAGAAGGAAGAATGTCAGCCACTAGTAATGCTTTTGAAGCAAAGTAATATAGAAAATATAGTATAGTACTCCCAGAAGATTAAGGTGTGAATTTTCCCATACATCATCTTAATGGCAACGTTTTCTACAAAATGACATGGGGCACTCCTTTCATATTTCATGACTTCCATTTGCCCAGCTTCAAAATGCCAAATGTGCCAGTGAACAGCACTTTAATATTCATGGGTTTCTGGGATGGCTTTGACAGTTATCAGCTAGAAAAATGGCTTAATTAGAAGGAATCTGACTTGTGATTTCTTTTTCATACTCAGCCACATACACAAACATGCAACATATATCTCCACATTTGTCTTCTACAGAAAATTTATTCTTGAATGAGAGTATTCTTTTCCCATTACATTTGACTATGTTGATTTAAAATGCATTTTCCTTTACTAAAATTACTAGATTGTACGTTAATAGAAAATATACTAGAATCCAGGGGGAAAAAAAATCCCGATCAGCACTGAAACTAATGTCTTAAAATTGTAAATATGTTTAAAATAGCCTGAATATTAATTTATGTTATCAAAGAGACAAATATAAAAGTAAACTACAGGCAACCATTTTCCAGACAGCTGAGCTATTTGTGTAAGAAATGGATTTTTGAAGAGATTGAAGAGGAAGTCAGACTGTTTTGAAACAACAAAGGTTCAGGTGGGGATCATGTTCATACTGAATTATTAACAGCAGGAGGGGATAAGCTAACAAAAGCTTTGGAAAGTAATTGGACTACTCTGTAAGGAAAATCGAAGGTAGTAGCAGAACGTGTTGTTCTGAGAGGAGGAAACAGAGTGAATGTAAGAATTATCCTTGTGGATGAAGTCCTTTGCAGTTTGGGGTTTTTATAACTTCTCATACACTTTAAAGAATAAGAAAGAGATTGTCAGTATGAAAACCCAAAAAACATGTATAATATTGTCACCGAAATCGGGAATAAACCTCGTAACACCAATGTAGTGTTAAAAGGCAGGCATTCTTTATTCACGGCGCCGGGAACACGGGGGATAGTTCCTCCCAAGATCGTGTTCGTTCAATCAGTTTAAGAAACAATCTTTTATACATGCACGGATACATAGCCAATACATATTCATTATCCTTCTACTAAATGATTGGTTAAAGACTCTTCGCCTACCATGCAGATGACTACGCATGCCCACTGTGATTTCTGAGACTTTTACTTCCTTGATCTTTTGGGTCGGTGGGTTTCTTGAGTGGGTGGTCCTTGAGTCGGTGGTCGCGATCTCCCCCTGCCGGAATTACCTCTCCTCTAAGTTCACTTAAACTTGGCATTGCTAAATGGCCCTTCACAGACCGTTAACACAATCAGGCAATTATTCACTCCAAAGTCTTTGTTCTAAGACAGAAAGATTACATTTCACTATGCCATTTTATTGTTTAGATGAAATGACCAAGTTGTTCCTTGTCCACCTGCTCCTCCTTAAAGAACAAAACATACTACCTCTGATCTTAATACTATGTGGTGCAATCACATTTTACATATTGATTAAATCCTTAATATTTAAATCAAGATGTGAAGGGTCGGGTGGACTCTTGAGCAGCATTGCTGGTGCATAACATGTTTCTATAGTTACTTTTTCACAAATTATCATAAGCCTACATTATATTATATTTCATTATTGTTTAGTTCCCCATTATTTTGGTTACAATATCAACTCCTTCCAGTTCACCCAGCACTCATTAAAAATGAGGTGATGATCAGAATGTGAGCAAGTGCTTTAAAGAAAGTGCATTGTTTGGACCACTCCAAAGGTCCTTGTTATAAATTAGATATAAAAATGTAGGAAGCTAAGAAGCTAAGCATCTTTATGGTAAACATTAAGTGATCACATGTTTTTAAGTCAAATAGAATGTGTTTTGTAAATGACAGTATAAAAAACAGGCAGGAAGTTTCCTCTATAGTTCTGGCACACGATATTTTAAAAGGATCCTGAGTTTCATGGGTATATAGATAGAATGACAAGAGTGTATGGTCTCACAAACTGCTTTACTAAAAAGCAATACAGCCAGATGGGAAAGAGTACACTCTTTCATTAGTCTAACTTAACTACCTTTTGAGGAAGTGTAAAACTCCATATTTGAATTCTATATGGATTTTGTTGCAATTTGAGCTCTGGTTCTATCAAAAATTAAAGCAAACTGAAAAGGCACTTTTTTTTTTAAATTAGATTTTAATTTAGTTTTAATTAACATGTTAGATTCAAACAGGATTTAGGATTTAGGTCTATATCACTAGAATTTCATGAGTTCCACTGTGCTTCCAGCTCAAAGCAATAGCTAACTACTTCAAACTGTTGCAATCAATGGAAATTCTTCTCTGTATCCGAACTACAACTTAGAGGGTTTTTTTCAGATTTAGGTCTCAACAAGAAATTAAAAATACATTAAAAATAAATATATATACTTTAAAGTTGTTTTCAACCCAGGTTGTGATTCCATTTCACCAACTCTGACTGTATTGTGGTGTTTTTTCTCTGCATTTTATTCAGTGCCTGATTTGGTCCCCATATCACTTGTGGTAGACTTCTTAAGTTCTGTGAAATCGTGTTGTGTGTGAACTCCAGATGCTGTACACTGTGGGCAAATTGCAAAATGAGACATTCTTACCAGTTCTTGACCAAAAATATTTTTCCCACTAAATTCACAATGAAATTTCCATCATCAGAAATCAGTTGTTATACCACCCTAACAGTAGTAGCAGAGCGTATCACATTAGTTCCTGAAATCTGAAGGTAAATTCATTATATGGAGAGTTCTTCATAATTTCTTGTCTTTTGCTGTTGTGTAAATATTGCTATGGGATGGTAGATCCTCAGCAGTGGAGATACTCTTGTTGAAGAGTAAGCACTTTGTTGAGTGAGTAGTCACATAGCTGAGAGAGTAGCTCTGTAGAGCTAACTTCATGCAAGACCCATTTCAGAAAAATGAATAAACATTTTTTTCAATCCATCTGTAGTCAGGGAAGCACTTAAACACTTGTTTGAAATACATACCTAATTTTCTTAGTATTCAATGAAAAGGTGTGGCATCTGAATTAAGTCTTGAATTCTGAACGCAAGGTTTAGACTTTATATGACGAAGGATCGATCCTGAACCTTCTCTTCAATTGCCAAATCTGCAAAAGCATCTGATCTTTTCATTATATCAGCTGTGAAATCTGTGGCAGTGGTCATTCATCTGCCCTTACAGTAATTCAGGCTTGTCTGAGTTACTTCACAATAATTTATTTGGATTTTAGTTCCTCTAAGATTCTAATACATGTTTTTGTAGCTTCTAGAAATGTTTTGCTTTTTTAATTATGCTTATTCCTTGTAAAAATGACTTTTTGAAGAAAGACCTTTGACTTGTTGCAGACATATATTTTACCACAAGAGAACTTTTACTGAATGTATTCATTGTGGTCAGTGCCACAGATAATTAAACCTTGAGAGAGAGCGACAGCAGAGGATTAATTGTTTTTATTAAGAAATGAACATGAAGATTCATAAATAACGATGCGGGTAGCCACGAAATGTTACTATACTAGCTTACTGTTTCCATTCATCAATAATTATTGTTATTTCTGGACTTAGATACTGATCCTCTAAACACTTGTTCATGTGTATATAAATTCAAATGAACTTCCATTAACTTCAAGAAGAGTTCTCATAAAATCACATATGCATAAGCTTTGCAGAAGTGGCATTTCAGATTATTAATATTCTAGATAGATACCAGAGAATTAACTTCCACCTGGCATTAGCTGAAATAAAGCCATAGCTTTCACTGAAACTAAAGTGATTTACATCAGCTGATTTTTTTCCTTAAAAGTTTTTAGATTAGATGATTATCAAAATTTGCATTTAGTCAATCAGTATTAGCAGTATTCAAGATCATCTTTGCCATACAGAGATGGGAAGTCAAGGAGATTATAAAGATACTAAGGTAACTGTATTTATCTTGGGATCCCAGGTAGGCAAGTATTTCCCTGCCTTTTTCACATAACACAGCACTG
>WAAD01031264.1:1470-12633 GCA_013389945.1 Fregata magnificens
ACATGCTAAAAAAAGCATAGTCATATCAATGCAGTGCACTATAAGAGCTAATTAGACACCCAGAATGACCTTATCACTCAGTCTTTCCACCATCAGAAGCAACTCCAGTCAGAAGCAGTGGCTGCTAGTGTGGACCAGAAACCCAGTCACCGTCCTCCTTCCAATCTACTGCCTTTCCAACAGCATTCCCCTCATTGCAGTGTTATTAGAACCCACTTTTTCAGCCCTCCTCAAAGCCTTATCTCACACAGAAAGGGAGGAAATGAAAACTAAAATTGAAAAGACCACCACATAATTATGTTGAGTGCCAAAACGCTGGCAGTAAAAAAAAAAAAAAANTGTATCTATTACAGGCCAGAAATAGCAGAAAAAAAAAAAGGAGAGCAGACAGAAAGAGCTTCTAGCCTGCCTCCCCCCCCTTTATTTTCTTAACCATTTCTTTCCTTCCACAGGAAACTATAGAAGGAGTAGCCGCTCCAGTGCTCGTGAAAGGGAAACACTCCCCAAGAAAACCTTAGGGTATGCTTAGAATTTATGTGACATACTGAAAAAATATTTGCTTTCAATTTTAAGATCTTCTTGTATAATTCAGAAGCTTGTTTACATGCTTTTGTCACTATAAAAGCCAAACACTGGCAGAAAGGCATCTCTTCTGCTATCCTGTCTTTCCTATCTCCAACCTGCAATGGGGATATGCTATCCTTAACTGATCTGCAACCTCTATCAACAGAAATGGTAAGTTTGTGGCCTGATTCTTCTTCTTATCAGGCAAAAAAGCAAGAATAAATTTATCAGTCATTCTACATTTTAATATATGAGGCACCTATCTACCAAATCTCTTAGGCATACATACGCTATGAACAGATGCTGATATGTAAAAATATCTTTAATGCATCTGTAGTTTGTAAACAACTCTTATTTTACATTGACTGGCTGGGATATTGAGGGGATGGGAAAGGAAGAACATTGAGATAAGATGCTCACTAGATTCTCTATTCTATTACCATGAAATAAAAATTTCAGCACCAGTCACAAACACCATTCTTCACATGCAAGCTATTCAGAAAATATTTTTATGTTCACATATACTACAACACCCTTCATATTCAGAATTCCATAATTAGCAGTTAACATTGACCTTATCCTTGTAAATTCTCCCATTTTATTCATAGACTTATAGAAGAATTCAGGCTGGAGGGTACCTCTGAAGGGACATGCTTAATAAATTTTGTCAGAACATCTACTTGTTGCTATTAAAACCAATACTACCGCATTACTGTTTTGTTTGGGTTTTTTTTTTAAAGAAAACAGCAGAAACTACCTCACACTCTGAAAACAACCATTTACAAATAATTATTCACCTCAGCATACAAACAAGCAAATTCTGCTTTCAATAATTATTGTAGTAATAGGTTTCATGGTCTTAAAAGAGTTGGTCTGAAAGCTGCAGCTGTAGCAGGAATAGTAAGTGCACTTTGTTAAGACCTATAACCTTTTTGGAAGAGACATTAGCTGCTGGGCGGCTTTCTGAGGGGCATGCTTCCACACCAAGGGCCACAAGATACCTACAGAAGATTGAAGGGTTTTCAGAGCAAGATTACAGTACATCATTTCAAGTTCATGTCTGGATGATACTGAAGTGTGACAACTGTTTTAAACAGATGCAATAGCTATTGACATAGGACAGCTCTTTCAAGAGACTGTCCTCAGACCTTATTTTATGTCCTATTTTTCAACTCATTAAAGGTCATTTGCAAAAGAAGGGTCAAGACTTCAAATTCAAGTAACTCCTAAATAGCCTTCTTAAAGAGTTCAGGCTCTTAGCTCCACAGATTCCATTTTTAGCTCATTTCTTCCCTGATAATCTGTTCCAATGATTCACTACTAATTTGCTTTTGCTGCAAGATTAGACATTGAACACTATTTTCACTTTCCTAAATCAGTACACAGGTCTAAAATGCTATACTAGCATAGCCTCAGTCTTCAAGAAAGTGACCGATTACATGTCCCATTTCCAGATGGATGAAAGAAGGAACAAAAAATTATTTCTAAGGCATGTATGTACTAAGCATACACAGATAAATTATGAGGCATTCTCTTAACTGAGATATAAGTAATTATAAGGGTCTCAGAAAATGGTGCTGGTTTTTAGCTGTCGGTGAGAAAGAAGAATGAAAATTGGTTCGTTAAACTCAGATGAAACATCCTGTCCCCTCATCAGTAAAGAACTCAAGAAACTGATTACAAATATGACTTTCCTCTCTCTCTTGTTAACCTTAAGGTAGGTGAGAATCTACATTTCATGCAAGAAGTGATTTAGGGCAGGTGGAGACTGGTAATTAAAGCACAAAACCTACTTCTTGAACAGGAGAGGGGGAAAATAAGGAGAGCTTTGTTCACTGACAAATTCCCACTGGAAATACCGCAATAAAAGCATGGAATCAAAATCCTCAAAATTTTATTTTTATGCTTTAACATTCTGTAACACTTCACAGAAAAATACAACACACCACCAGCTGAATCAAGAGCATCACTTCAAAAGTGTTCAGAAAAACTGAGGCTGTTCTCCTAACAGACTCCTTTAATATCTAACCAAATCTTTTGCCCTTTTCTCTTCTTTGTGAGGAAGGACCTAGTGCACAAGATCAGGAAGCAGTGAAGGAAATCTGGAAAAAAATTTATAAAACTACATTAGGTATGAAATCATTCAACAGTGAGAAGAAAAGCAACAAGAATGAACAAATGTGTTAAAAAGAGCACTTCAATCACAGGAACAAAAGGGAGTATATTAAAAATAATAGCTTTGCCTCCAAAAGAATAAAGAAAGATTGTGGACTATCTTCAGTCTCATCAGCTAGAGACAATAATCATTACTTTTCTCTTTTCCTATTCAGAGAACCTTTTTATCCCATTCATGTATTAACACAGCCTTGTTCCATCTCAGGCTGTGGCTTCACCAGCATTTCTTCTGCAGCAGTACTGGCCAAACCAGCAATGCTTCTAGCTATTGTGTCGTCCTGAAACAGCTTTGGCATGGTTACAGAGAACCAAATCAAAGAAGAAAGAAAAGCCACCCAAATATCCCACGCAAACCACTTCTCCCGTTTTTTTACTGTGTTACTTTCATCCAGAGCAGTTGCTTGATTTGGCTTAAAGCATGGCTGCGCAAAGAGCTGTGTCAAGACAATCAAAACCATGAACAAATGGCTAGGACACAGGGGGTGCTTAAGCAGCGCTGCTGCTCAAAGTGAATCTAGTCTCAGATCACAATGGTTTTTCACACTGTCCTACAGCCACCTGTAGGACCTGCACTAATATACGTGCAATCATGCAATGAAGCAAAGCAACTCATGTAACTGAGAAAATCTTAGGTAAATCCACATACAGCTGGCTCCACTGTGCATATTTTGTCTTGCAACTACAAGTGCTTTTGACAATACACCACATAGAGCAAGATGAGAAAGAAGAATGGGAATATGTCAGCCACCACTGTTGGCAAAAATTCCTTCATGAGATTACACCCTCAGGTGAACTTACATGCATTAACTCCTCCCTACAACTGAAAAAGACTTACCATCTCTCCCTCCTGCATTGTGGTTCTGTTCTAAATTTCCACTTTAAGATTATTAATGGCCACTTTATATCTATTAGTCCTGCTAACAAAACTGAGCTTACATACTACTTCCTCTTCTGTCTCTCTCTCACAGATTTTGCCAAGCCTAACAAAATGCACTTTTTAATGATAGGCTCTCTCATTTCAGAATCTCTTCCCTGCATCTGTTCCAGTTTTAATTTTTCTTAATAAAACCAACTAGAACTGTGAGTAGTACTCCAGATGAGGTCTTAGCAAAAGTTTGCCCAATGTTAATGATGCTTTCTTCTCTGCTGGAAATACTGTGCCTGGTACAATCCGGTACTTGCCTTCTCCACACCTACATCATATGGCCACCTAGTATAGCTGCATTCTTCTCCTCAGCTGTTTCCAATCAACCAGCCTTAGCCTACCCCAAAGCCTGTTACTGGTTTTTCTATTCTCAAGTGGTGGATCCTGTATTTAGAGGTTCATAATTTCCACTACTATAGTCTTCCATTTTTTTTCCTTTCTGGATGATGTCCAGATCCTCCTTTGCAGCAATTATCCTCAAATGTTGCATCAAAAAAGGCATAGTTTAATCAGTACAGTTCAATTTAGTGTTTTTTCTTTTAAAATAACCTGACAGACAACTAATCCAAAACTGACCAGTGAGAAAACTTCACTTTTTTCACAATTTCCTCTCTGAATGCCCTGTTTTCATTTCTTCTTTAGTCCATTATGGAATACTTCACATTTATCATATTGTGAACTTTTTGTTTGTTTTAAAGAAACCAGCAACCCAAACTACAAGAGGGAAGTGAGAGGGAAGCACTAGGAGATCTGACTGATAGAAGGGATTTTCTCATTGCTTGGAATACACCACCACAATTCACCTGCCTCAACACTGCTGCGATACAAAAATCAGAAGTTTCCTGCATGTACATGAGAATGGAGAAAGGTACAACTATCTTGCATGGGCCATTACAAAAGTAGAGAAGAAACTTAACGTTTTTGTTGGAAATAACCTCCTTTAAATACTGTTATGTCTGTGGTAACATATGACAGTTCCTCAAAATTAAAAATATGTCACCTTTATACTGTAGCATATGCAAAAGGTTCAGAAATTCTTTGAGGGCTTCTCTCTTCCCTATACCTAACTACCAACAAAACTCCCATTTAATTTGCTACCACTACACAATAGTTAAGTCTCAAACTTGAAAGATAGCAATGGTCAAACAAAACAATGTTTTCAAAACACACACATATACTAGAAAATGGTATCTCCCACAAAACCAATACCTGAATCTAAACAGAATTTATTCTGGTAATCAGTTCAATCAAAATTGCTTCCTGTATAGCTCAATATTTAAATTTTGCATTTAAAAAAAAAAAATCTCAGTTCAGTTTAACTGTCACTTAAAATCATAGCCTCAAGAATATTACTGTATGCATACAAATTCCCAAGACCCGTTGGTACCAATAAATAGAAGTCATTGCAGTCAGCGAGAGCAACGAAGTTTCTAAGAGAGAAAGTTCTCTGGTACAGCACTGATCAGTAAAGCTAAATTATCCAAAGAATCTTGATCCAGACAGACAGCTTCCTGTAATTCTTACAGGAGTTTGGCCTCTGAACTGCCAAACACATTCATGTGTTAGGAAAACAAAAAGAAAAGTGTCCTGAAAAGAAAGTCTGTCTTGTGTGTCTCAAAAGTATGCAGATTAGTATTAAATTTCATAAGTTGTCATCAAGATCATATATGAAGTGAAGGAAAACATAAATACTTGAGGTTTTCTTTTAAAGATGTTGGAAGACTTCTGATATTTCAGAAATCAAATTTATGACTCAAATCATCAGCCTTTAGGGTGATTCACAACATTTGAAATTATGGAAGGATTATGGAATTTATTAAGAACACTCAGCTGAATATTGGGAAAAAACTTCCTGTTTATGATATTTATAGAAGGTTGCTGAATTCTCTCTCCGGGGGAGAAATTAATGAATTCTGACCTCTTGAAATCTGAAGCTTTCAACAATGTACTGGAATGAAAAATCTGAGACGGAGAAGGTAAGAAAATCTAGTTTCTCTCTTCCATGTGGATCTGTTAGGTTTCTGAACAGTAGTTCCTTGTATTTTTATAAATTTAATGCATATAAACTACTGTTCAAGGTCAGGGTGGGGTTTTTTAATTATTTTTTTAGGTACAGATTGCATTTCAACAGCCTAGATATCTCTATTAAAAAACACTAGTCTATACCATTTGTACTAGTTCGGCCTTTTTCTAAACTTTAAACAAGTTACTTTTTAGTAGTTTATATAGACATGTCATCTCTCTCACTAACTTCAAAAATTAAAGATGTCTTGGAAAAAGCTAATGCAGCTACAAGAAAAACCTTTAAAACTAAATAAGGCTATTAACTTTACTAAATATTTGGAAGGCATATTGTTATATAAGTATAGTAGGAAAATTAACTACTGTTTGCAATAGTAACAAATACCCTAAGTATTTAAACACGAGATACCAGCTTCCTGCAAAACAACTGTTAATGAATTTTAAATTCAGCTCTTCTCTTCATGTGCTAATTTAAAGTTATATGTTTCTCCTTAGCCATTGGAAAGACCCTACCTAACAAAATACCTCATATTAACTACAGGACAATTATTCCTATATGAACTATAGTCATCTACAAGACAATTATTAATACACATACAGCATAATTTATTGTATGATCATTTCACAATGTCTTTATTGAAAAACCCATAACATTATTTTTCTAATTGCTAAACGTTTAATAGAACTGTTAAAAACCTGAAACTAAATGTAAAGCCTTTACTTAAAAGCCACATCTAATATTTTTCCTTTTTTTCATTATAAAACTCCAGCTGGCAGCTGGTCACAAGTGGTGTTCCCCAGGGCTCAGTTCTGGGTCCAGTTCTGTTTGATATCTTTATCAATGATCTGGATGAGGGGATTGAGTGCACCCTCAGCAAGTTTGCAGATGACACCAAGCTGGGTGGGTGTGTTGATCTGCTCGAGGGTAGGAAGACTCTACAGAGGGATCTGGACAGGCTGGATCAATGGGCTGAGGCCAATTGTACAAGGTTCAACAAGGCTAAGTGCCGGGTCCTGCACTTGGGTCACAACAACCCCATGCAACGCTACAGGCTTGGGGAAGAGTGGCTGGAAAACTGCCCAGTGGAAAAGGACTTGGGGTGTTGGTTGACAGCCGGCTGAATATGAGCCAGCAGTGTGCCCAGGTGGCCAAGAAGGCCAACAGCATCCTGGCTTGTATCAGAAATAGTGTGGCCAGCAGGACTAGTGAGGCCGCACCTCAAATGCTGTGTTCAGTTTTGGGCCCCTCACTACAAGAAAGACATTGAGGTGCTGGAGCGTGTCCAGAGAAGAGCAATGAAGCTGGTGAGGGGTCTAGAAAACAAGTCATGAGGAGCAGCTGAGGGAACTGGGATTGTTTAGCTTGAAGAAGAGGAGGCTGAGGGGAGACCTTATCGCTCTNCTAGGTTAATAGTTGGACTCGATGATCTTAAAGGTCTTTTCCCAACCTAAACGATTCTATGATTCTAAAAAAGGAAAAGCTGCCTGGATCAATTTCCCGTTCAGCTCTGAGACGCAGTTGTACTAAAGTTTGTGCCAGGACCCATGTGAAGATAGCACAGGGGTGCTAGCAACCTGCCAGGAGAGGACAAGGTTTTTAGTACTGCTTTTTTAAAAAGACCAAACAACAAATTATTCCTGGAACTATGAAATTAGCAGGAATCAGAGCATTGACTCCATCTCTGCATGACCATGTAAGGTGCAGACACTGAAAGATCCCACACTCCTGCAACCATGAATTCATGGTCCAGGTCAGGAACAGCATGTGACATTTCAGCAGTTTCCAGCTGCCCTTTATTTATTTTATTCAAGGACTGACTAGTGAAATGAGGCAGATGAGCAACACCTTGGGTCCAAGAGTACATCCCAGTTTGTTTCCTTACATATTCTCACACCAACAAGCAAAAAGTCAAAGTATTCTTTCAGTCATGTCACCCTAAATTCAAATCAAACTATAAGTGATTTCAACTGCAGTGATAAATGCTGTGGTCCCTGATTTGGACCTGATTTGGACCACAGAATCAAAGTCATTCCCTAAATAACCGTCTCAAAGCATCGAACCACCTGTGCACTGATGTTCTTAAAAAAAAGAAAAAAAAAAAAAAAAAATCTAGTGACACTGGTAGAAGTCCTAAAATAGAATTAGGAGACTGTTCAGTAAGAAACTTGCTGCTGCCTATTTGAGGCATTCCCAAGCTTACCTTGCTTGGCTGCCACAAGTAGCTGGTGGCAGCTGCTACTGCTGTCACCAGAAAGGAGCCCAGCATTAGAAATGCAGCTTCCAGCTTTGTTCTAGGCTATATAAACATGAAGGAGTAAGCACATATCCACACCAACTTCCCTGTTTTTTTAAAAGAAAGCAAAAATAGAGAATTCAGCTAGTACTATGGTTTGAATGATGGCACATTCTCAGAGCTATGAAGAATTCCAAGTATTCCAACAGTGAGGTTAAAAATTTGAACAAGACTAGGATTTAAAACTGCCATTTGCTTTTGGACTAAATGTATAAACATGAGCTACAGAACCCTACCATAGCACCCTCCTGCTTTATACTAGAAATGTCATTGTAAATTTAAGTCTAACCATATTTTTAGATGAATTAGGGCTATACGAAACAGAACCAGAAGTAAACTGCTAAGGCAACATCTAGGAAAAAGTGAATGAGGAGAAAGGCACTGACAGTTGAGGATGGGGGAGAGGGAAATGGGATGAAGAAATCAAATTATGATACTATTTTTTCTTCATTATGCTTCTCTAGTCAAAATAATTTAAAGAGAGAGAAAAAGAGAAAGATAAGTGCTATAGATCGCAGAGAATACACAGAGTATTTCTCAACCACAGAAAGCAACTTCCTGTTGGCAGGGTTTTCAAATAACTGTACTTGTAAAGATGTAAAAATATAAATACCTGACATCCAATACTTTGGGTCAAACGTGTACAAGTGAAAACCAAAACCCAACCAAAAACAACCCCCAAAACTTTAATAAAAGCTTATAATGGTATTTATTCCTTTCAAACACCTGTCCAGCAGTTTTTAAGTCATACTCACTGGGCAACTGGTTGTGCAGCTGAAGTTGGCAACAAGGATTTATTTGGCTTTTAGGAGCATGGGATCCTCTTTGAGGATCAAAGACTTCTAGGAAGTGACAGTTTCCACCCAAGCAGGGCAGAAAGCATTTTTGCCAACAGAGTGGTCATCCTGGTAAAGGAGAGTTTTACACTAGGAATGACAGGGGAGGGAAATGAGGACCAAAGTGAGCAGGGTGATACACACAGCAGACACCTTGTAATGACCCATTTCAAGCTTAGTAAGTACAGAAGCACCTACAGGACAGCACAGGGACAGCTCTCATACCTCTTCTAGGAAATCACCACAACTAGGTGCCTTTCTGAAGCACCTGTACAACAACTCATGCCACATGGGGAATTAACATGAAGGGTCAGGGGTCTGCGTGCAGGTGCAGGGCTACAGTCTCATTTGGTTCACAAAAACATGGTGAGCTGGCTCACACAACTGGAGTGCTGCAATGGGTGGATACAAGGCTTTAGAAAGGACAGGCTGGGACAGTAAGGAGGGGGAGTTGCTCTGTATGTAAGAGAGCAGCTTTATGCATGGAGCTCTGCCTTGTGACTGATGAGGAACCAGGTGACAGACTGTGGATCAGGATTAGCATACAACCAATATGGGAGACATTGTGGTGGGTGTCTGCTACAGACTGCCTGGTCAGGAAAATGCAGAATCACAGAATGGTTTGGGTTGGAAGGGACTTTTGACAGTCATCTAGTCCAACCCCCCTGCCATGGGCAGGGACATCTTTCACTAGATCAGGTTGCTCAAAGTCCAACCCAACCTGACCTTGAACATCTCCAGTAATGGGGTATCCACTTCTCTAGGCAACCTGTTCCAGTGTCTCACCACCCTCACAGCAAAGAATTTCTTCCTTATGTCCAATCTAAACCTACGCTCTTTCAGTTTAAAACCGTTGCCCCTTCTCTTGTCACTACAGGCCTTGGCAAAAAGTTTTTCTCCATCTTTCTTATAAGCCCCATTTATATATTGACAGACTGCAATAAATTCTCACTGGAGCCCTCTCTTCTCCAGCCTGAACAACCCCAACTCTCTCAGCCTTTCTTCACAGGAGAGGTGTTCTGGCCCCCTGATCATTGTTGTGGCCCTCCTCTGGACTCACTCTACCAGGTTCATGTCTTTCTTGTGTTGGCGACCCCAGAGCTGGACACAGTATTCCAGGTGGGGTCTCACCAGAGCAGAGTAGGGGGGGGAGTATCACCTCCCTTGATCTGCTGGGCACACTTGTTTTTATGCAGTCCAGAATATGATTGGCTTTCTAGGCTGCCAGTGCACATTACCGGCTCATGTCCCATTTTTTGTCCACAAGTATCCCCAAGTCCTTCTCTGCAGGGCTGCTCTCAATCCATTCATCTCCCAGTCTGTATTGATACTGAGGATTACCCTGACCTTGGCGCAGCACCTTGCACCTGGCCTTGTTGAACTTCACGTGGTTTGCACAGGCCTAATCCTCAAGCCTATCAAGGTCCCTCTGGCTGGCATCCCTTCCCTCTAGCGAGCCAACTGCACCACTCAGCTTGGTGTCATCTGCAAACTTGCTGAGGGTGCACTCAATCCCACTGTCCATGTCATTGATGAAGATATTAAATAGTACTGGTCCCAGTATGGACCGTTGAGGAACACCACTCATTACTGGTTTCCACTTGGACATTGAGCCACTGACCATAACTCTTTGGATGTGGCCATCCAGCCAATTCCTTATCCATCTAACAATCCATCTATCAAAACCACCTCTCTCCAATTTAGAGGCAAGAATGTTGTGAGGGACTGTATCAAAGGCCTTACAGAAGTATAGGTAGATGACATCTGTAGCTCTTCCCTTGTCCACTGATGCAGTCACTCCATCATAGAAGGCCACTAGATTAGTCAGGCACGACTTGCCCTTGGTAAAGCCATGCTGGCTGTCTCTAATCACCTCCTTGCTTTCCATACGTTTTGACATATCCTCCATGAGGTTCTATTCCATGTAGCAGATGAGGTCTTCTTCAGAGAACTGGAAGAAGCCTCATGTTTGCAGGCCCTGGTCGTCATGGTGGACACCCCGATAACTGCTGGAGGGACAAAGCAGCAGGGTGCATGCAATCCAGGAGGTTTCTGGAGTACACTGATGGTAACTTCCTGACACAAGTGAATGAGGAACCAATGAGGGGAGATGGTCTGTTGAAACCTCACACTTACAAACAAGAAAGAACTCAAAGATCAGAGGCGGGCTTTGCTGCAGAACCATGAGGTGGTGGAACTCAGGATCCCAAGAGGAAGGAGCAAGGCAAAAAGCAGTATCACAACCCTAGACTTCAGCACAGAAATTAGAGCAGGAGAGATACTTTGTGTAGCTTACTAGCACACCTGGCTAGGCATTTAAAAAAAAAAAAAAAAAAAAAAAAAAAAA
>WAAD01031264.1:12687-29223 GCA_013389945.1 Fregata magnificens
AAAAAAAAAAAAAAATCAAAGAATGATGGCAAATACAGAGCAACAAAAGAAAAAACTGATGTCAGAAAGTAGCTTTGACATGTTGCAATACCAGAATTAAAAGAGAATTTTAATCGGGCTGTTTTGTATTTAGTCATTTAGATACAAAAACTACTTGTTCAGATAACTGTCAGAATAAGAGTTTTGCTCCTAACTCAGCTGCATATTTTAGTTTCCAACTTACTTTAGTGTCTGTGGCATTCCCAAATAAACTCTTATAATAAATTATGGCTTCATTAGAAGCTCAGCAATACCCCTGCAAACGGAAACTTTATTGGCTGATAGTACTAAACTAAGTTTCACATTAAAATGAACATGTGGCAACATATATAGAGCAGTGATTCCTGCATGCCATGAGGAATTCCATGCTAATTTCCTGGCAAAACTGCTATAATATTCAAAACACTCACTCAGAAGAACAGCAACTTCAAGGAGATACCTAAGCTGGATCTAGCCTTTCCATAGAGTTTCAGTGGAGGTAGTTGAATGAGTACATTATTAATAATATAAATTGGCATAGATATACATGATGCATATATACATACACACAAACCTCCCCCCCATATATGTACACACATGCAGAGTTAAAATATGGTATGCCAAAGCAATTCCAATATGTGTTCAAGTCAAATCTTTTGCAAACACTTTTGAAATGTAGTTTTCTTCTCTGAAAATACTTAATTTGAGACTGAATTACTGAGCCATCATTAAACAGCTCAGATAATTCTTCTATATTTAATTCTACTGGAGTTCTTATTCTGCAAAGGCCAAGTATGCAAGCTAACTCATGGTCACAGCAGAAAGTTACCAAATAAAGCTATTTTATTCTGAAAAAAAGCCCAGTAAAAGCATCATTGTAAGTTTTAAGTTTTCCGTTTTCACTCTTGCATAAAACGCACGTCTGAGGTATAAATTTTCACTACCTTAAAGTTACATATTTTAATTATTGTAGCACACCAGCACAAAAACATCTTGTGTAATGGGTCGACAATGAGGCAAAACCCCAATAATTTAAGACCTGATATCAAATTTGATAGTGCTCAGTAGCATTTATCAACAATGTAGTTGCTGATCAGACAACAATTTCATCCATCCTGTAAAAGTTATAGCTGAGCAAAATTCATCAGCCACAGATCTTAGTTTGCTAAAGGACAGAAAAGTGCTCATGTCTATGAAGCACCTCAAGATTTAGCTTCACAGAACAGCAAAAAACAATTCAGCAGGACTGACTTTGATACCTCTGGTCAGCCTGTCAACTGACAGAACCCCTTTCACTAGCTGTCCTATGTTCTTTACTCTTTTCACCCATTAGCTAAAATCTGTGCATTAGTACAAATAGAAAAAACAAGGATAGAATTTTTCTTTTTTCTTCAGGAAAGTAAAAAAAAATTAAATCCCAGTAGAACTGTAAACCCAGTGCATTACTGAAATGTACCATTCCTTCTGGCAATTACTGCTGTGTAATTCTCAAGAATAACTGCCTTTAGCACACGGAAAACTCCACTTCCACAAACTGCAAGCTAAACAGCAACACAAGGAGCCTGTTCCAGTTTTGCAGTCTATATTCATGATTTATAATAAAGACTTTCTTTACTGTATTTTAGTCAAGTACAGATTTGGATTTTTAGTTAGAATGCACAGTTACATCCCATCTCCTCTGTTTCCCTATCCATCTTTCCCATCTATTGAAAAAGGTTTAGCTTCAGATCACAATCTTACAAAAGACAATCCTACACAAATATTTTAATCAATATTTTTATGTTGTGCATCAGATCTTTATCTAGGAATACCAGGCACTGAATTTAAGTTAAAAACAAAAATTCCTCTACAGACAGCAGAAATGAAACAGCAGAATAAATTTAGAATACAAACTATTTTCAATAGCTGATAGTTATTTAAATCCATAGGCAAGTTTTAAAAAAATAAATAAGATTATCGGAGTACCACAGAAGTCTCATTTCTGAAGTTCTTCCAGAAAAGGCATGCTGAAGGCTTTGAAAATCAGTTATGTTTCTATGTTGATATGCATACATATTCACAAGAGCACACTGTAGGTATGCAATGATATCTGGTATTCATGTTCCCTCTCCCTGGGTAAACCCTTGATATCAGTTACAGAAGAAAATCACAGGGGACATTGCTCCTTCACCTCTCAATTCTTCAGGAGGCACGAGTGAAATGTAGAGCTATAGAAGTTTGACATCTACCAATGTTTTATAGGAGAATCCCCATATTTTTTTAAAATTTCTCTAAAAAACCCCAAACATTTTAAAAGCTACATCATAATCTGCCTAAATTAAGTTTCCAATTGCTCTACTGAGAGCAAATAAGACCACTTTGGGGGAAGAAAACAGCAGTTTATGGAGTTTTTCATTCAGAATGTAAGCAGTCCTGTGATAGGAACAGAGAAAAAGCTAGCTCCTGCACTCTCACATACACTGGGAAAGAAGTATTGATATCACAAATCTACCAATAAAGAGGAAATACAAATGGATGATGGTCCTTTTCTCAGAGCGTTCTACTCTTCTACTGTTTGCAAAAGTTATGTTGAAAGCTATGAAAACAAATAGAGCTGCTTATACAGCAACAGATTAGGATCTGCTCAGACCTCCTTCATATTAGAACTTCGTAGCAAGCTCTTAAAATTCTTCTCCTCTGTATGAATTTTGACAGAACCATGACAGTTCTTCTGTTATCTACCTTGCAGCACCCAAAACTACCATATTCTCCACAAATCTTTAGAAAAAGCTCCTTCAGTAATTGACTAATGTTGCCTTATTAATGGAGGCACTTCCTATTAGCAAGAGCTACAGTTTCAGTATATTTTTTCCCATACATTCTACACATTCGTAACATCATAAAAGAGTTCTCCATAAAAGCTAAACACTCAAAAAAGTGAAAATCGGAAAAAAATTAGTCGCAGGTTATCAACTACATTTCCTGGAAATGCATTATTTTCAATTTTAAGCTGACTGCTTGCCTTACACATAGCATCTTTCTTTGCACCTTAAGATCAACATAGGTCACACCAAAGTGATTGAACATTACAACTGTGACAGAATGACAAAGTTAAATAGTCTTCCTGATTCAATATAAGGTGCAAAAACATTCACACTGTATTTGAACAGAAGTCTTTCAAGACTGGCTGCTTTCCCAGCAACCTTCCTTCCCAAGAGCAACCAGACAGCAGGTTATGCATTGGACAGACTGTAGGACCAGCAGTCTATTAATAGCTGTCAGGGGCCTCTAACTAACCCCCTTCTACAACTGTTCTGCCAAACACAGAATAGGCTATTTATAATAAAATGCTGGGCATACTGGATCTCTGCCTATACAGTAGGTTTGACAGCCCTTCACCCCCGTCCCATACATAGGTATTGCAACAGGACAAGGACACCTCCTTAAGGCAGGAACAAGTTGAGAGATTCAAGCTGACTGAGAAAGTCAAATTCTCTAGCACATAACTATTCTTTCCCTTGGTTGGGGAGGATTGGGTTAGAGATCAGGCAAACTGGATCCTCACAAATCCATGGGCCCCAATGGGATGCACCCATGAATGCTGAGAGAGCTGGCAGATGTTCTTGCCAAGCCACTCTCCATCATCTTTGAAAGGTCATGGAGGACAGGATAGGTGCCCGAGGACTGGAGGGAAGCCAACATCACTCCCGTCTTCAAAAAGGGCAAGAAGGACAACCCAGGAAACTATAGGTCAGTCAGCCTCACCTCCATCCCCAGAAAGGTGATGGAAGCTTAGGAAGTGTAGGTTAGGTGAGGTGACAGTGAGGTGGATCGAGAACTGGCTGAACGGCAGAGCTCAGAGGGTTGTGATCAATGGCACAGAGTCTGGTTGGAGGCCCGTAACTAGCAGTGTTCCCCAGGGGTCTGTACTGGGTCCAGTCCTGTCCAATATATTCATCAATGACATGGACGAAGGGATAGAGTGTACCCTCAGCAAGTTTGCCGACGATACAAAACTGGGAGGAGTGGCTGACACGCCAGAAGGCTGTGCTGCCATCCAGCAAGACCTGGACAGGCTGGAGAGCTGGGCTGAGGGGAACCAAATGAAATTCAACAAAAGGAAGTGTAAGGTCCTGCACCTGGGGAGGAACAACCCCATGCACCAGTACAGGTTGGGGGTTGACCTGCTGGAAAGTAGCTCTGCTGAGAAGGACCTGGGAGCGCTGGTGGACAGCAAGCTGACCATGAGCCAGCACTGTGCCCTTGTGGCCAAGAAGGCCAATGGGATCCTGGTGTGCATCAAAAGGAGTGTGGCCAGCAGGTCGAGGGAGGTTATCCTCCCCCTCTACTCCGCCCTGGTGAGGCCACATCTGGAGAACTGTGTCCAGTTCTGGGTTCCCCAGTTCAAGAGGGATAGGGAACTGCTGGAGCAAGTCCAGCAGAGAGCTACAAAGATGATCAGGGGACAAGAGCACCTCTCTTATGAGGAAAGGCTGAGAGACCTGGGTCTGTTCAGCCTGGAGAAGAGAAGACTGAGGGGGGATCTTGTTACTGCTTATAAATATCTAAAGGGTGGGTGTCAAGAGGATGGGGCCAGACTCTTTTCAGCGGTGCCCGATGACAGGGCAATGGGCACAAATTGGAACACAGGAAGTTCCACCTGAACATGAGAAAAAACGTCTTTACTGTGAGGGTGACAGAGCGCTGGAACAGGCTGCCCAGAGAGGTTGTGGAATCTCCTTCTCTGGAAATATTCAAAACCCACCTGGACACGGTCCTGTGCACCCTGCTCTAGGTGAACCTGGTCAAGCAGGGGGGTTGGACAAGATGATCTCCAGAGGTCCCTTCCAACCCCTACCATTCTGTGATCCTGTGATTCTCCTTCTTCACCAACTGTCTCTGCTACACTTGTATTCATAGCTCTGCCAAGCAACAAGGGTTAAAAAAACCCTGATGGAAATCTTCACAGCTCAAACAATTATCAACAAGTTCAACCAAGATTAACACCTGCAGAATATCCAGTTTCTCTCTGGAGAACATTGATCAGTTCTGTGTTGCTTCTGGTGCTTTAAGACACAAGTACTGAACTAGATTACCTGTAAGAAATTTATTTTCACACATAAGAGATTTTTTTTTTTTAAAAAGACTTTTTGTCATGTAAGTTCCAGGTTCTGCATGTATCTGCAGCTTTTATCACTCCCTTGCCTCTGTAACCATCTCTCTTCTGCTGCTGACAAATGGTTGTTGCAAGTGTTGTTCAGAATTTTAGCAAACAGCTTAAATATTAATAAAACAATTTATGGCCAAAGCCTATTTAGCCAATTAGCTATCCAGAAATTACAACAAAAAGGTTACTCCCAGGAAATGGGAAAAGCTGGGAACGTAATGCTTATGCATGACTTGGTGCTATGATATTTATCAAGACTAAAATATACACTCTATGTTGTATTATTTAACAGTTTTCTACATGTTAGAGTTCAGACTGCTTCTTTGCACCTAAAATACAGGGCATAAGTGCTTTCATTTCATCTGAAAGTGTATTTCCTGCCCTCAATGCATCAAATACCAAACCAAAGACAAACTTACTAAAAAAAAAAAAAAAAAAAAAAAAAAAAAAAAAAAAAAAAAAAAAAAAAAGCTGTAAACATCTTAATACATGCCTTACTGTAATTTAAATGCAATTTAGGTACCACATTGGGTCAAAAAAAAATAGCACCAATTAAAAAAACCCTATTACTTAACGTGAATTTGAAGCACAGGCAGACAGCTTTCCATGCTAGGCAAGTATGCGCTCCATTTACAGACAAGCAGATTATTTTGGCGAGACTTCAATGACTCTTTCCTGTGCTCTACTGCACCTCTGGACCTTTTATAAGAGCAGAAAAGTTGGGCAGATGCCAAAAGTGACTCCAGCTGCTACCTGGACTATGGCTTGATGATTGCTTTAAGATGAACCATTATACAGGTAGTCATCAAATGAGGAAATCCTGTCCTTCCATGCACACACTTCTGCCAGGTTCTTTGTATTGGCATTGGCAGTTGTGTGGCCACAGGACTGAGACAGGTAAGAAATGTACCTAGCGAAAAACAACCCATCACAAAGAACTGGGCTTAGACGAGCTGGTTTTCAGTTCTCTTCTGGTCACTGGAAGGATCACCTCTTTCAGAAACAAATGTTATTTCAATCAGCTTGAAACAAAGAAATGAAAGCGTAACTTGAGTGCTTGTCGGTGTTAAAGGACAAAAGATTGTTAGCAGAACCAGACAGGTCTTAAAAACATTTGAAGAATCCTATTTACAAAACAGGTTTGGCTTCTCTTTTATACTGATACTCTCTTATTTTACACAAGTTAAAATTACAGCCACTGCTATCACTAAGATTACTCCAGCCAGAAACTTAATTATAAAAGTAAAGCTAAGATCTCACTGGTATGAAAGCAAAATTGACATTCCATAACTTCTTTTCTGTCAAAAGCTAATTCACTTTTGCCTAAAGTTTAGATGCAAAGAATTACTCTATCATTCAAAACTATTTCTAAAATAGCTGAGAATCACACAATACAAAACCCCAAAACCTTTTTGCTGTTGCTACAAACAGCTATTAGAAGAGTCATGAAATCTTAATATGCTTTAGTATGCAAATCAGATGATAATTAAAAAAAGCTCTCCAAATGAGAGTATTTCATTCTCAATTAGATCATCTACACTGCACTTCTGTAATTATACAAGTTCAGAGATTATTTTAGGCATACCACCTTCCTGAAATAATCTTGCAAGTCACATGCCAAATGCAACAAAAGGAAAACAGTTTTAAGTGAGCAGTATTTGGTCAATCTTCAATATATACTACCACTTAAATATGTTTCCTAAACAATCTCCGCAAATACCTTCTTTTAAAGCAGAAGCAACTATTTAAAACAATCCAGCGTTATTTCCCACAAATTTCAGACTGCTTGCATTTGCTACATTTGTTTCCACATTTGGTTTTTCATGTAAAATGTATTTCACAGGTTGGAAGGGACCTCTGAGGTCATCTGGTCCAATACCTCTACTCAAGCAGGGCCACCTAGAGCCAGTTGCCCAGGACCACGTCCTGATGGCTTTTGAATATCTACAAGGATGGAGACTCCACAACCTCTCTGGGCAACCTGTGCCAGGGCTCCGTCACCCCAACAGTGAAAAAGTGATTCCTGGTGTTCAGACGGAGCCTCCTGTGTTTCAGTTTGTGCCCACTGCCTCTGGTCCTGTCACTGGGCACCACTGAAAAGAGCCTGGCTCCATCTTCTTTGCACCCTCCCTTCAGGAATTTGTACTCATCGATGAGATCCCCCCCGAGCCTTCCCCTCTCCAGGCTAAACAGTCCCAGCTCTCTCAGCTTTTCCTCAGATGAGAGATGCTCCAGTCCCTTCATCATCTTGGTCATGGTCCTTCGCTGGACTCTCTCTAGTAGCTCCATGTCTCTCTTGTACTGGGGAGCCCAGAACTGGACACAGCACTCCAGCTGTGGCCTCACCAGGGCTGAGTAGAGGGGAAGGATCACCTTCTTCCACCTGCTGGTAACACTCCTCCTAAGGCAGCCCAGGATACCGTTAGCCTTTTTTGCGGCAAGGACACATTGCTGGCTCGTGTTCAACTTGGTGTCCACCAGGACCACCACAGGGCCTTTTCTGCAAAGATGCTTTCCAGCTGGTCAGCCTCCAGCATATACTGCTGCATGGGGTTGTTCCTCCCCAGGTGCAGGACATAGCACACTTCCCCTTGTTGAACTTCATGAGGCTCCTTTCAGCCCATTTCTCCAGCCTGTTGAGGTCCCTCTGGATGCCAGCATGACCCTCTGGTGTATCAGCCACTCCTCCCAGTTTGCTGTCATCTGCAAACTTGCTAAGGGTACACTCTGTCCCATCACTCAGACCATTAATGAACATCTTGAAGATGACTGGACCCAGTATTGACCCCTGGGGTACAACGATAGTTACTGGCCCCCACCCAGACTTTGTGCCACTGATGAGCACCCTCTGGGCCCAGCTGTTCAGCCAGTTTTCAATCCACCTCACTGTCTGCTCAAACAGCCCATACTCCTTCAGCTTCTCTATGAGTATCTTTTAGGAGACTGTCAAAGCCTTCCTGAAGTCTAGGTAGACAAAATCCCTTGCTCTCCTCCATCTACCAGGCCAGGCATTCCATTTTGGAAGTTCCTCAAGTTGATCAAGCATGACTTCCCCTTGGTGAATCCATGCTGGCTACTCCTATAGCGTCCTTATTTAATTCAGATCAATTTCAATGATTTACATAATCCATGACATTATCTTCTCAAAAAATGAATGCAAACTGACAAGAAAGACCAGTAACACTACCATATTTATACTGTCCACTGCACTGTACATTAAACCACAGTATTTTGTTCTGCTATTACAGGACAACCCAACTACATATTAAGTCATCTCTTCACATCTGTGTTGACATCACTCATAATCAGGGTTGTGAGTCTTGACACACATCACAGCCAACATCTGGAATGTCAGAAATCAAAAGCTGTTTGTCAAAAGCCGTCTGTCATCCTGGTACAATTCAGTTGCACGCACACACAAAAAGAGCACAGAACAGTTTCCCTGGAGAAATCAGAGTAAGCTACCATCCCCATCAATTTTTCCAGATGGTAAATTCCCCGGTAAAAGTTACCGTATTTATGTCTGTCAAGATGAACTTCAAGGTAAACAGAACAAAATTCTGTAGTCTCTTTTCAACATCTAGCCTGGCTAGCACAGGCGGGTGCACTGAGCTATGTGAAGTCCAAAATCCCAGGAAAATGAGAGTCAGTTTGAAAGTTCTTCCTTAAAACTATAAAAGCAGACAAGAGTAGTTTCAAAGGTATTTATGTAAGAGGTGACAAATTTCTGTATTCTCAGCTGTCACTTTCATTCCCAGTTGGGTATGATAAACCCATCCCAGGTTGGTGACTGATAAACCGAAAGTACAAGATACTGCAGCTGAGCCAATAACTACCACTAGACCCACTTGCAATCCACCAGCAATATCCCTGACTTTGGGATGGACTGTCCTTTGTCAGTGTTTCCCAGGGCCAAATAAAGCTGTCTTAACTGTCAGATCTGGCCTTCGGCACACCAGTTGGCTATCCTGGTTTACTTTGGCTTAAAAGCTGTCAGTTGCTGCCTCACTTTTCTCCACAGTACATTTCAGAAGCTAGAAGCAGCTAACCCACAGAGTAGCACAGGCCTTCAACCTGCCCACTGCCACACAGAGGACCTATAGCACAAGTGCACTGCCTTTCAGCAAGCCGGCTCTATGCTGAAGGCCCCCTCAAAGCAAAAACACACCCCACACAACAGTTTCATTTCAATAAGAAACCACACTCTGGTAACACAAGACAATGCACAGGTTTGTCTTTAAGTGAAGGACAAACTCTATATAAATAGAGCATTAATAATGAAACTTTCACCTCTGTTTTCTGCTTTAAGATACAACCAACATGTGATGAGGTTTAAAACAGTCCAGGCTAACCAGGTCAAACCCACGTGTTTTCCCTCTTTGGAAAGCAGAGTTATGGTGAAGGTAATACTGGAAGTTGGTTATCCCTGCCCTTTTCCACCCCCTTCAGAGGAGCAATAGCTCCCTACCTTTAAATGGTAGTAGTCAGATACCTAAAGCAATACAGCCACTACCCAACCTGACATCCCTCATACTTTATAACCACTGCAATCACATGCTCTAAAATGTCTCAGTAAATCAATTTGTATCAAAACTTTGGTACCATATATATCCGAAAAGAAAGACAACCTAAGTCATAAAACCATTTGTCAAATTCACTAGGACCGCTAAAGATGAACATTCTGCAAAACCTCTCGTGTCAAAAAGTCATTTCAAATTATGTATCAGAGCACAAGTCTACATTAACAAAAGGTGCAGTGGAATAGGAATAGATTGGTAGAGTGAAAGAGTACTGAGAATCCAAACATTCACATTGAAAGTGTTTTCAGAGGTTTTGCTCTGAACTAGCTCTAGCCTGGTCCCACGGACTAAATACCTATTAGTAGCTGGACAGCATTATGTTCACCTTCAGAGTGCATTACTGAGTTTAGTTTCGTTAAAAAACAATTCAGTTCACACACTCTGAGGTCACTCTACCATATGAAATGCAGCAAAGCACATTAAGGTTGGATGATCAAGAGACTTAATTCAAAAGAGCACTCACAACCTGAAATAAAACACCAATAGTGACACACCCATATTGCAGGTCCACGGATTTAAAAAATATTTTTCTGTTACAATGAAATCCAAGACTCACACTAGAAATACGGAAAAATACATCACCTACTTAAAAAGGACCTACACTGCAAACAAAAAGGGATTTACAGCATTGTATCTTTCTTGCACATTTGTTCTTGGGGGAAGTGTATGCTAATTTTAATGTATTAGATTGGTAAATTCTGAAGTGTTTAAAAATGTTTGGACAAAGTCCAGAGAAGTAGTATGGCTTACACACTTCTGATAAAGCCCCATTTTAAGAACCATCCTCTTCCCTCAAAAACCATTAAAAGTTAAACTACGATATATATTGATGTGACATGGAAACACTAAGTCATACTACTGTGAGGCAGACATCTGGAAAAACGACAACAGCAGCAGCAAAGAAAAATATCAGACAAATGAAAAATTTTAACAAATAATAAAAATTCAATTGTTTGTCTTTGAAGTATTAATATAAGAAGTGACTGGAGAGTTCAGTACGCTCTATCTCAAATTTATTTACATTGCCTAATAAATCTCTTGGTTTTCCCTTTTTTTCCACAGAATTCACAAGGGGAACACTAAATTAACTTTAATGTTTAAGTGCTTTTTCAGCAATTTTCTAAAGATACTTTATCAACAGATGCACCATGTAATCTATGGGCAGAAATACTGTTACACTCTTTCACATCTCCACTGTTATTAGACCTCAAGAGATCAAATCTGGTTTTCTGTACTCCAACTTTTGTACACGTAGTTGTTTTTTTGCTATTTTATGGGGTTTTTTTTAATTAATTCTGACTGGCTCTCCACCTCCTCCCTCTGTAAGCACACCAGCCTGCAGTTTAGATGATTTGGAAAAACAATATTTAAAATACTTACCCATACTGTACTTGTTACAGATAATCTGCTATACAGTCTGGAACACTACATTTGTAATTGCAAGTAATAATTAAAGTGTTTATTTCAGCTAATAATTTTGTACATTCAGATGTAAGAAGTCAGAAATTGACCTTTGAACTGTTGAACAACCAAATAAGAGACAACCAAAGATCCATTCCTGGACTCTAGGTCAAGAAACACCACCTGGCTCGTATATGCATTGTTTACAGCTAGCCAGCTCCACAGAGCTTTTTGGAGAGAGGCAGTGGGAGCAATCAAAAACTGAACCACAGAGAGAGCTACCAACTATGCAATTTAAACATTTGGATTTTATATTTGAACTTATTTAGTGGCTATTTTTTAAGCTCACAAGTATATGCCCTAAATTTGTTTAACTGTATACCGCAGAAGTTTGTAGAAGTTTCGGTCCCAGACACTGCTGCTCAAGTTACAGACTTAATCTGCTTTTTTTTTTTTTTCCGCACTGTCCACATCAGGATCTGTAAAAATCTGCTACCAGCAGAGGAGATGCAACTTAATGCATCAGCCAGGATGCAACTTAAATACATTCTGCAAAACCAACAAAATCAGTGTACAACTCATTCTGTTATTCAGTTTGAAAGGTCAGACCCCAAAACAAACAGCAAGCTACTGTTACCAGTGCTCAGAACAAAACCAAGGTACCGTACTGAGCTTGATCAGCTTTCAACTGCATAGGTATGTACAGATAAGACTAGTAATACAATAATGTTAGAATGGTGGAAATTTAAAACACAGTCTTGTTTTGTTAATAAAAGCAATAAACCAAATTTGCTAGGTATAACATTTCTCAACTTACTCATAAGCACAAGTACCAGCAGGGCACAGTTTTTAGTAAAAATGATGCAACTCATTGAAAGAATTTTTTATAGTGAAAATATCAACCCTAAGTTATCTGCAAATAACCTTGAGACACATTATATTTACTTCTATGTATTTAGAAAAGACAATACAAAATTCTATTTGAACAAGGGGTAACTCAATCTACCCAAAGTATTTTAACTGCATGAGTAAAGAAAGCCATAATCCAGAAATGGTGAAATGTCCTAAACGCCTGTATATCTGAATGATAGCCTTACTGTTACCAATACTAAAGAAATTAAGCAAATACTTCTAGCAATAGTGTAATATGCTTAGACCAAAACAGCTATAAAATAATAGTGTTTGCAGGAATAAGTTATATAAGTCCTACTCATGCAGGTTTAAAAAAGCATTCAGACAATACTTCCTCTAATGAGTTCTGACAGTAGAGTTTGATGTAACACTAATCCCATAACAACGTGCATTTTACTGATTGCATTCCAATTTTGTTAGAATATTTTAGCATGAACAAGCAGTTATTCTAACAATATTAAATTCCCAAAACACACACAAAGCGTAAGGCCAAAGCATTTGTTCTAACTAGTAAATATTCTAGGCAGCCAATAGTTTTGTCTCAGAAACAAAATTAAGTAGCTCTCATTAACTCCCAAAATTTCATAGACAGGAATGATTACATCAAATGACACAAAGCGGGGCACTCTCCCCTCTGGTCCAGTTCTAACCATCTGTCAGTGACCGGGACATGCTAGAAAAGCTACACAGTGTTACAAAAGAGGAATTTAGAGAATTGTAGTCTGCATATCTAACACAGAAAATAAGATGCTACTCTTAACAGCCATGACAAAATAAAGCCCCTTGCAGAGCAAAGTAGTTTAACTTGAGACACATTTAAAACTAAATACATAGAACTAAGTTCTGCACATATTCCTTATGATCACCATATTCACTCAATGTTATTTCATTACTTGAATCACTGTAGAACTTCTGTACACACCGAATGTGGCTCTTCAACACAAAATGTGTATTAGTTGGGGAGGAGACTGGATGTTGTGTGTGTTTGTGGGGTTTTAGTTTGTTGGGGGGTTTGTTTGTTTGGTTTGGTTTTGTTGGGGTGGGTTGTTTGTTTTGGTTTTGTTTTGTTGTGGGGTTTTTTGTTGGTTTTGTTTGTTTTTAAACAGACTAACGTTTAGGTCGCAGTTCATGCACAGGAATATTATAAAAAACACTTTTAATCGTGCTTTTAGAAAAGCATTTCAGTATTACTTTGAGATGTATTTTAGCTGTTGGAGAAGATGTATGGAGATCAGTTTATTTAATATACAATAGTAGTACAGCATTTTTTTACAGCATGCAATAAAGACAGTTACCTGGAAGACGTACAGGAATTCCACAGGCACTTTAATGATTGTTAGCTGTTTGGTACATATTTGCATCTACTTTTATGCAGTATCTCAAATTATTCTTTGGTTTTGAACAGAAAGATTAACAGATCCATAAGGAATATAAGTAAAGCAGTTACAGGTAAAGTTTTAAAGAAGAAAAATTCAGAGTTAAGAAAGCTGTCAAGAACATTGTCATTGTGTCTAACTTACACCATTGTGCTTGCAATGAAAAACAGTAGCACTGTTTTATATTAAAGAATCACTGCTCACTGGTAGCTGAATTGGAAACTATTTCATTTCTGTTTGCACTTAATTGAAAACGTTCTGGTCATTCATAAGTAGCATCTGCTCAGGCCACAACCTTGGGTTTAGAGAACCTTAAACAAAAGAAATGAAACAACTAAAATTACTATTCAAGCACTGTGCTATAAAGCATTACTGCATGCAGGATAAACTCACTTAAACATTGCCCATATTAATAAGTTACACCATTTCCAAAACAATAGAACCTGATTAATTATAATACTCGTTTGCCTCTGCTAGTGATGCTCTTGTCATTAATCTCTTACACAGAACACATTGATGATATAATGTATATGGTAAAATACATCAGTTTGGGGAAACATATAAAGCAAACAACACATAGTCCTATGTTTCTTGGAAAAGTTCAAGCCTCAAAAAATATCTAATATGGTTCAACTTTAAGTACATGGAGTTCCCAAGACAACGCAAGAAAGCAATGACAAACGCTAATTTTTCTCCATAATCTTCCACGATGAACCTTCCAACAAATTTGTATTTGACATTTTTCAAAGAGACACTATTAGATACCCTATAAATTACTTCTACATGCATACAGACTACTTACTACAGAACACAACTCTAGAATACTGTGCATGGTGATATCAATGTAAAGCCAAGCCTGAGAAATTTGTACCTCTTTTATTTCTCTCTTACCTAACACTGAAAGAAAATTAAAGTTCTAAGTAAAATGCCCAAATAATACATTCTCCAATTATTAGTGAAACTAATTTCTTTATTTCACTCTGTATTTGCAAAAGCAGTACTTTTCAGGATGGAGGGGGGAAATGTGCTCATGAAATTAATTGTCTTTATGTACTGATATTAAAAGTCTTTGCCTCAATTATGTTACAAAACAGTTCTGTTATAGAATAATAGAATTTTCTATATCATGGCTGACATTAAGGCTGTAGCCATTTCCTTGAACCCCAAAGAAATTATGTTCAGAGGAAATGCATGCATGCATTAATAACATTCTCTGCACAAAGGCACACTGATAAAAAACCCCAACTTTTCCCAAATTGCTATTTGCTGCCATACTAGTTATTTTTCAGCTCACAAACATAACGAGACACTATTAGTTTCCCAGCTGTTAGTTTCAGTAAGTTTGTTTTAAAATTAAAGTTCTGTGTGACTGGGTTGGAAATCAGAAACACACCTAATGTCCTAAGAGGTCAATACTTCTAAGCAAGTGGCTACTACAACTAATTCCAGTTTCTAGTTGCAAAAGCAAAACCAGCTTACAGACAGCATATAACTGACAGGTTTCAATACTACTGGCAGTTAAACAGAAATCTTGGCACTGTTAATCAAGAAGCTGCTTTGTCTCTCATGAAATTCCTCCCTCCATTTGCCACTGTACTGTGCAGGAAACAAGACATGCTGCTTTGCATAAAACAATTACAGTCTACAGTAGATCATCTCAAATATGTATCTTGGCTTTTTGTTTTTATGGATAATTCATAATAGAGGACAATTTTGATGCACTTCAGCCACTTCCATATATGTATACTCATTTTAAGCAGATTGAGAAATGAACCTAAACCTACATTCTTTAAAGACCTAATTATTCATCAAATGCCTACAAGATCACCTAAATGAGAGAAATAGCAACATGCTCTCCTGGAAAAGATTTTTAAATTCTATCTCTCAGTAAGAAAGTTATTTCAATCTGACCCCCCCCATTACCTTAACATTTTCCTAAAAATTTAAATTATGTATCTGAAACAGTCCAGGTGATACCTGGTCTCCCATTCTAGTGTAGCAAATTTTGAGGACATTCTTTCCAATTATATTATTTGTGCCCTAAATTGGGACACATGCTCAAGTATAATTTAACTATGGGAAGGATATTTTATGTTTACTCTTCCTGAGCAGCAAGCTTGGAGCAGGTGATCCTTTATGCTCTTTTACACATGAAGTTTTTACTTATGTCTTTTTCAACCACTGAGGAAATTATAAATTATATCAATTGTGATGTTTTTAGTGTGGTATACTCAGAGAAAAACAGAATACTCCTTGGATATTTGACAACCAATTTATTCATCTAATTACTGAGGTAGCACAGGCATGCTATTAAGTCTTGAACATTTTAGAAGAGCTAAAATCACTAGATGGATCCAGCCCCCTCCCTCTTTTCCCATGACTATAATTCTTACTTCTTTTCTTACTTTCACCATTGAAAAAAAGGTCCATTTGAGAAGTGAGCTTACTCACCAGGTGGGTCTCCCAGACATACACAGCTCTAGCTGTAAAGCCACACAGAAGCCTGTTAAGCGGCCTGCTGCCAAGGACTGGCTTTAGATCTATTTATAGCATAAACATGGTGAAGGCCAGATAAGCCTTATTAGCCTATTTAACAGTTACTTGAAGATTTGTTTATTTAAGATGCAATAACTTAAAAATAACTACATGAGCCTCAGTTTCTTCAAAACATTTTAAAGCTTAAGCAACACTCTATCAAGTTTGTTGCCAACACTAACCTTGAAGCCCTTCACACCTATAATAACTACAGAGTTATGTTACATTAAAGGATGTCACGAATTCAAACAAACTGAACAATCACAGCAAACAAGCCACTCATTACATCACCTTCAAGTAAAAGCCTGTATATGCATACTAAATCAGCAAGATAAATTGAAGAACTAATACCTTTTTGTAACTGGATTTAAATAAGCTAATTTTGGTATTTGGCGCTGGGTCTCAGTAACAGGAGAGAGGCTTAAAATCACAGACCCGTGTGGCTAAAACAGAGAAGAGTAAACATTACCGCTGCACAGATGTCACTGCAGGCAGAAACATGCAACTCAGAAAAAGAAGAGGAGAATGTGATGAAAAGATTAAAAAAAAAAAAGAAAAAAAAAAGTAC
>WAAD01031272.1:835-18570 GCA_013389945.1 Fregata magnificens
ACATTGAGTCACATCTGCACTACTCATCTATATAATGACATAATTACAAAAAAATGCTTATAAATTCAGTAATTGTACAACTATAAATAAAAAGGTCACAAAACTAGTCTATAGTATATGCCTCTCAGCAAAGAATAAACCAACTTACTATACATTAAAAAAATAAAATAAAACCTAAAATACTAGCTATTCTGCTAGTACACCTCTTTGCAGGAGGTTGGACTAGACAGCCTCCAGAGGTCCCTTTCAACCTAAATTATTCTATGATTCTAGAGAAAACATACTGAAGAAGAATTTCAGATGAGAAAACCAAAACATTAAAATAGCGTTTAATGAAAATGCATAATATGCTCTAGTCTTGTTACACCTAACATCTGAGAGTGGTTTACCAAAAAATAACTTTTTTTTTTTTAAACAGGTCTGCAGAATAGCAAATATTCAACTGTCACTTACCGCAAAGTACCATGTAATCCAGATCCTAATTTGCTTATTCCTCTGCCAACTGAATTAGTTGTATAAAGATAGAGCCCATCTGCTGCAAGACAGCGCCCTAAGTCCGCATCTGAATCAGGAAGAAAGAATAGAGCAGAGACCTCCTCTGTAAGATACAAAACTGGAAATTCTCCATGGTCATTACACTTCTGTGTTAACTACCACAGCAACTGAAAACCAACAGATGCTCATGACAGGTCATTACCGACAGGTCAGAACCATTTTTTTTAATACTGAATTTACTATTCGGTGTTCTAAGAGCTACTATAACATAGCCAAAGTCCATTCTTTTTACAGCAGTTTCTTTACATTTCTTGCAAGCCTTACGGAGGTGCCCAGATTACGCCTAACTCACTCATGTGAATACTAGGGCTATTTAAATCTCCTGCTGTTGCCAAATAAACTTAACAAGAATTACGTGCTAGTCGCTCAGCTTCTCTTTTGAGGCAATAAATGACATTAGCACTGTTTTTTCATAATTCAAATGTACATAATCCATTTCTGATTAATTTCTTTTTCCCGTGTTGTGTTCTCATTTGAGTGTTAAAGACCTGCCTTTGGGCATTATGGCCCAAGCTTCTGTTAAAAAAAAAACAAAACCAACCAGTAACTTTTTCTGCACGCTATTCAAACCTATAAATACAGCAGGAACTAGACTAGCATACCCAACCATGCTTAGGAACACAAGACTATTCAACCGAACTCATTTCAAGTGGAAAATTCTTTTACTTAAATATAAAACAAGTTCAATATCTGCTATTAAATGCCTTCAGAATGAGCAAAGGAGCAGAAGACCCTTCTCTTCTGCTTTTGCAACAGGTAATGCTGTTCAGAACTGGCAGCAAGATAAAATACAAGCAAGGCTTATGACTATGCAAGCCTTTCTGCTCAGGATCGCTGATATAACATAGTTTGTGGGGAAGGAATAATCCAATGTCGAGCCTTGGTCTAATTTCTGGTACAACTCTGTGCTTCTTCTAAAGCTAGTAAGCAGACCCTTCTACCTCTGAACACTGTTAAATTAAGACAAAATGTATTTCAAACATAGTCACTCACAAAGTAGTAATTATTAACAATCAAGATGGGACACACAAGGCAAAACCTTGTAACAGGGTTGTCAATAAACCAGTCCAGCCAACCTATTTAAATTCACAGAATCTGAACAGTCAGCTAGGGACAAAAAAAAAAAAAAAAAAAAAACAAAAAACCCAACAAAAACCCAAAACACACACCGCCAAACCCAAACCTCTAGTCACTCTCATAGCAAGAAAACCTCTTCAAAATATAGAGGTCTCCTTTAAATTTGCAGATAGCCTAAAATGACAACTCGGATTTGTAAATTCCTATGGCTTGCATTAAACTTAATGAGATGTCATCAAAGCTTGAACTAGTATTTCTAAAGCAATGTGAACTCTCATTTAGTGCAAAAGTAGTAAGCAAACAAAGCACTAAACTGAGAATGAGTTCAGGGAAAGAAATACAAGAGAGAGCATAAAAAACCCCATACAAAACAGACTGGACAGAAACAAAAGTAGAATAGGAAAAGGGAAAAAAAAAGCAATGAACTTGTACTTCTAAAAATAAACATGCTCTGCCAATGATAGCTACTGAATACAGTGATACTGCACAGGACAAAAAAAAAATTACACTTAAAGACTAACGAGTGGATAATATCCAAACTCAGTTTCACCTCTCTGCAAAATTTCCACTGAAGTCAGGGAGGGTCACTATATCTACTGCTTTTGATGGTTTCCTACAACCTGATTACTAGAGAATTTAAAATAGCATCTGGTCTTCAGCAACCAAAAAGCAACACTCTTCTGAACCCCATTATCTTGTATTTAAAAAAAATGATACGCCATACTATCATTAACACACCAGACTTAAGATTTAGCCTCTTAATTTTAATATCAAACAGGATAATTTTTTCTATCTGCTCCCCAAATCAACTTTAAAAAAAGCAAACAAATCATTTACATATCTAGATTAACTTACTGAGAATAGGTATGACAAGCCGAACAGTGTAAATAATTTAGTACTCCTATAAATTAGGTCCATGTTTTCAAAACTTCAGTTCTGAACGTACAGACTAAAACAACACAGTGCCCAGACAGTTGCTGCCCTCCCCCTCTCATTATATATCAGGCTTCAAGACACTCCTGTGATGCCCAATTCTCTCTCCAGATGGTCCTTCTAAACCCTTCAGTTTTCAGTTATTTGATATGTACTGTACTTGCTTTTACATTACTTCCAACAGAAAAAGAGAAATCCTTTCCAACTCTAAAGCTTTACATTATTTTTTAAACAATTTATCACCACAAAAAGCACGTTGTCCTCCCCTGTTAATATTGGCAGTCATTAAATAATTCACCTTTATTTTCACTGCTGGAACTACTGTTGGCATCAGGTGCAGGTAACATGTCTTCAAAGCCCCAAGATACTATATGCTTTCCTCCGAGCAAACAAGAGGGTGATCCAGGTCCTCCCTCCAAAAGCAACAACCTTTAAGAAAATAAAATAAGATGCATAGAGAACAGTGATAGCAAAAACTAGCTAAATCAAAAGTTAAGATGAAGATATATTTGAAGTTATTATTCTCTGACAGTTCATAAGCCACTTAAAGGAATCATCAATATTTAATTAAAAAAATAAAAACTTAACACCCAACAAACAATTAGTAGATCCTTTTAGATTTGACTTTCTAATGTCTTCCTTCTGCAGTTGACTAAATTTCGATCTTTCCTAGAGCTTTCAATAACTCTAAAGCCTTTTAATCACATTTAAAGACATTTATCTGTAAATGCACTTACACATTTTCAGAGTTGATGTAAAAGTGCTACAATTAGAAAAGTTACTACAAACCTGTATAATACATCAGCCACAGGCAAGGATCCTAGATCAGTCTGTTTCTGTAATAGATGCACTGTATGAACAAAGGTTTTCAGCGACCCTCTAAAAGGATAAGAAAAACATGAATTAAAGATGTCTACTGAAACAAGACTGAATGCACACGACAACAGCATCTATGTAGAATATACTATCCAGTACCACAAAGAGAGAATATCCAAGATACGTCATCAGGCTTCTTTTCTAATTTGCATTTCTTTTCTTTATGGAGGAAGTAAAAAGAGGAAGAAAGGGTAACAGAAAGGAAGAATGCTGGTGAACTGCCACTCTAAATCACGCTATCTTTTTGGAAGAGGATGAAGCACCATGCAGGTAGAGAGATCACAAACCTTAGGCTGTGTCATAAACAACATGTATAGTAAAGGCAATCTAGGCACATGATAAAATACCTCAATCTTGCATCTATTACAGACAGCTACTTTCAATATTTCTTGTAGATGATTAATCATATTTAGATTTCAAATACAATCTGCGGGTCTTCCTGGGGCTGAGCCAAAGTATTAGTAAGAGTTGGTGCAGACATAGCTAGACGTGGCTTTCTTGACCAAAATAGAAAAGACCAGACTAATTAATTTATTATCAATATTCCGATTACTTTTGCTTCCAAACACAAGTTTGGAAAGCTTTTCCCCTTCTGAAGTGATGCATTTAAATGTATATAAGGACCAGATACTTCTGAAAACAAAATTAAACCAAAGTAGAAGTTGTTTCTAATCTTGCCTAAAAGCATGTTGCTTTAAAATTTTATTGTGCTATTTACAAACACATGGAGTTTGTTACTCTAATTATAATTCTTGTTCATTCATAAGCTGAATACTTTTTTTGGAGAACCTATGAAATCTGTACATTAATATAGTGGAAAACACCTGGTTTTTGTAGAAACAAAGAGATATAGAGGTCTTTAAAAAAATATATTTTACAGTTTCTGTTTTAAAGGTCAGGGTATCAGGAAGAAGTCATTTTCTGAAAGACGTGGTGGCTTTATTTCCAGGCATAATAGCCTAGCTAAATACGAGAATCCTGATTGCATTTTAGCTGTGACAGTAGTCAGTTATAAATTGATTTCTTCAGAAGCATGACTGATGAATTGAAGAGATCCCTTCCATGCACTCTGCAGAATATAGCCTTTTGCTTTCTGTCACACATGGCCAGTCTTAGCTCCTTAACTTTGCTCCTCCCCACCCCAAACCCTGTTTTCCCCACTGTCATTTTCAGCTGTATGCTTTCACTGATAAACCTCAGCTTGGAGAAAATTGACACTGAATACTTCAAAGCACCTCAATTAATTATTTAAAGCAATATTTACCCTGTTGTTTTATTCTTAGCAGTATGAAGCACCTAAGATTGCAACTAGGAATCTCAATAATAGTCTCATTTTGAAGGCTTTTTCTTCCTAATGGTACCCACCGCGACTTACATATTTAAAGGAAAAATACAAGGCTTTCATAGGTGAACAAAGCACGTCAGGATATTAGAACTCCGTAAGCAACGCAAGACAGATTTGCAAAGAAAATCTAAGATCAACCTTCATTTCAAAAGCTGTATTTGAAATTTAGCTCTTTTACAAATTCAGCTGCAAAAGAACATCCCATACTTCCTGCAAATTGACATCTGGAAAAAAAAATAAATGAGATCGTGTTTATCAAACCCAATTTATCTGAGCTATGTTCAAGTACACTGCCTTTTAGATAAGGCAGTTGTCAGTACAGAAGAGTTTGCCACATACAGTAGATTTCTCATCGACTTCATTAGAACAAGTACACTAGAAATTAAGTGTTTTTCATTTGAATAAACCCTTTTCTAAAGCAAATCATGACATCTCCTGAGAACTTCAGCATCGTAAATGAGAGTTAAACTTGACAGACAAGGCTGCAATCTGAGAAACATTAAAGCCAAGATTTTCAAAAGGCCACTAGTGACTTTAGACCCACGTTCATATGGCTTTGCGGAAGCTAAGTTTTGTATACTCCTCCCCCACTCCTCAAGCCCCATAAAACCCCCTAAAAATAGAGTAAGTTTTTATTAAAAGCTATTATGGCCACTTCAACCTCAATCACCTGATGCTGTGCTAAACCCATGCAGGGCATGGGATAGTTAAGCCTACACTGGTTGAACTCCTCACTGGCAACAAAATGAAAAAATGCCTCCGGACATTTCACAGGCAACACTGAAATCTGAAACGAATTGCCCTGAAACTTGGCAGTAATGCCTTCTACAGCCAAATAAAGGTACATAAGCTACAGGATTAAAGGGACAGTACAAAGGGAAAAGTGAGACAACTTTCCTCCATGATAAAAACATTTGGAACCATTCCTAGAACAGATCACTGCAGTAGAAGCAGCAATATGCACAAGAGGCATTTCTAACCTAGATCCTTCTGTTTTTACATATGCTAAACACATGCAAAAAATAAATGCTTAGCTTATCAGTTTCACCCTTTCCAAACCAATATTTAAATGTTAGAAAGAAAAAGACTAGCATAAACCAAAAATTAGTATCAACAGTGTTGTCACATCATTTTTGATTCTTATGTTTAAAAATATAAACACTACCAATGTCAACCACAACAAGTCATTTCAGTACAGTTTCCTCACCTTGCACAAGCCAAGGCAACTAGGGCAGCAGCAGCATTTTCTTTTTGCTTGTATGGAATCTGTTGGCCTGAAGCAGAAGTGTCTTCCAGCCAGGAGCACAGCAAAGACTCTATCCCATTAAGACAGTCAGCTGGTTCCTTAGTCAAACTCAAAGGCTGGCAGTCTCGAAGGCAATTCAATAGCACCTCAGCAGTTATGTTACAGAGAGAAGGGTCTGTTCTACTTTGAGACTGAATGAGGGGAAAGACCAATAGAAGTCCCATTCGTGAAGTAAATGGTGCCTGTTCAGGCTGCTGCAACAAGCCTTGACGCTTGAGCAAGGCCAGCGCTTCTTCATCCCCCGAGCTCTCCCGGTCATGCTGCTCCTCCAAGGCTAGCTGCCGCTGCGCATTCCAGAGTCCACGCAAAGCATTCAGTCGGTACTCCAGCAGTCGGGCATAAGCATTGCTCTGGTTTCCACATACAGATCGTAAGCGCTCAGCCAGCTCCGTCGGATTCTTGGTCTCAAATGTTAGTATCTGAAAGGAGGGGAAAAGTTGGTATTTATATAGGTTTTCTTAAAGGGGAAAAAAAAAGTAACATATGTATGCCTGTACTATGCTTTCCAGATCAGCTGTCCTCTACAACAGATTGTGGGATTTTTTTTTTCTTTTTTAATTTCTGAGCATGAATAAAGTTACACTGGAGGCCAAAGAGCATGCAAGCGGTATGGAGTCTGTTACTGTTGAGTCAGCATAGTCACTGCAGACTGGGCTTGGGCGTTGCTGACAGATTTTTAAACTTTCAATTGTGGTGCTAAAACAACAATAATATAGATTGTAAAGAAAAGTAGACATGAAACAGTATCTTTGAAAATAAAGACTCGCCTCCCCTGGAGCATTTTTTTTTTTTTGTAATCGAGACAATTTTGCTAAGAACTTCAAAAGGACTGAGGGGGTGGAGGGTCCCAGGGGCTGGGTTTAGAGCCCTTCTATGGAAACTAATAGGTCAACAATATTTTGTAATAAGAATGTATATGTTCTAGTTTTAGAGCTTTTCAAACAAACAAACCAGTTCTCTAAAATGAACCAAGAGTATTGTTACAGTCTCCCTCCCCTGTTTTTTCCCTCCTCAATTTTATTATATTAAACTTAGCTACACCTTTCTCAAAATATTTCCAGTTGCTGCCATAGTTTAAAAATCTAAAAGTCTCATCATCACCATTTCAGACAGAAGAAAGAGGCCCTTTTGGCACTTCTAAGTAAAATTTGAGATAAAGCTGGAACAACAGAAAACAAGTAAACCATGACAGAAAGAAACATATTTATGGGTTAGTACCCAGCCTGGTACTTGAAATTACTCAGAATTTTAAGTAATTTACAGACAACTTTTCTCCTACAGCATACAACAACAGTTGAGATCAGCAAAGTCACTTAAGCTATGGCAACCTCAAGGAAAGCAATGAGCCAAACATTTTCTGATATTTTGGATCCAGTGTCCAAAGGACTTCTGCTTGCATGCCACACTGCCTCATCTCATCCACCCACAAACACACTCTCTTTGGCCCATCTTTGTGATGTAAAGCTGTCCTTCCCTCATTTAATTTAAAAAAAAAAAAAAAAAAGGAAGGGGAATGTGAGAGGTTAAGAGATGCAATGGGTAACTTCATACAGGATTGTTTGTTTTTTGGGGTTTTTTTGTTTGGGTTTTTTTTTAATTGTAGGCAGTAGTCATATAGAATATGAATAGATGTTTATGTCTAATTGTAGAATTTTGAACAGCTTGATAAAAAGCTTCAGGACAAATCACATCTGTCATTGCTACAAACACCCTTACTAAAGTCAAGGAAACAGCTTTTCAGTAGAACACTTAGAGTCATGAAAAGTTCACTTTAAAGGAATTCACATAATAATTACACTTGAATAGATGTTAGTATTCAGCTTCTTAAAACTAATGAACCTCTTTTAATTAATTTTTTTCAAAGAGATTAAGAATATTAATCCCTAAACCACATATTATACATTTAAAATAACTACTTCATGTTAATTTGCATGTTCTATTGTCTCAAAAATAAGTGTTTCCTGTTATAGATACAATCACTTTGTAAACCAGTTTGCTTTTGACTTTCTTGAACTAAACTAAATGTGTCATGGATCCTCAACTAAGTGATAATAAGCTGCAGAAATGGAGGAAAAAGAGAATTAGTGTTTTCATCTTGAGAGTTAAATGCTGAAGAAAATAGGTCTGTGGTCTTTGGCTATGCTAATAACAAAGACACCACAAAAGACAAGTTGTAGTATGCTTAGTTGGCTTTCCCTTTCAGATTATACTTCTGGGGTGGGGTGGGGGGGAAGCTGCCTATAGTCTTCTCCCCTTCTCATAAACATAGTGGAACCCTGCAATCCATGCCAGATAATATTTCAAAAAGTTGTGCCCACCTAAATTATAAGTATACCACTACGTTAATTCACTAACTTTGTACAACCTCATGTGGACTTCGAACCAAATCTGTACCCAGTATGTAATAACAAGCAGAAGGTTTAAATACTCAAACACATGTGAATTGCTTTATTTCAGCCAAACCGCAAATGCAACCAAAGACTGAATTCCAATTGCAACTGATTAATGTCTTTTCAGTCTCCTTCAAGTTACCAATGTTATGTTTGGTGCGTTCTCATCAACAAAACTGTAACCAAGTTGTTGTAGAAAGGTCCACTTTTTGGATATAATTTAACCTTGCAAATTTTGTCACTCATTAGGGTCCAACTGAAGGTACACTTAGGAAAACTAGTTGCACTGTGTTACACGCTCTTGCTCCTCAGGTCCCACAGTTTAGCAGGAAGATGGATTTTTTGTCTTTGATATTGCTCTACATCTCTGAGTCTGTCTTGTATAAATCAAGACAAGAAGTCAGTGTCAAATATTTGCAGATGTGCTGATGAAAAGCCTTTCCCTACTGAAGTTTCATCTTCTCACTGATCTCAGTTCATGATTTAATTTGCTTTATAAGCATAGTATGGTCTGTCTGGAACTGTTAGGAGTGTTTTGCTTTGGTCTTTCATAAAGGAAATACGCACTAATTTGGGTTAACAATATATGAAGTATACTAGATTCAAAAGATTTAGACGACAGCTCCAAAATGGGACCTACAGATTTTTGAAAATAGAGCAATTTACATCATCTAGTTTTCATACACAGCTTATGGAACCAGTGAAAAAACTTAACCATTCAACGTCATCTGAAGGTCTAAGTAGGCATTTGCACTTCCAGAAAATAACAGGTATTAGGAGAAAGGTGTAAGGTCATCTACTATACTGTAGTCTAAAGACTTCACAAAGGAATCACAGCCCTTGCCAAGGTTTCCTCAGCACACTGACTACAGTTTTCTCATATCTTCAGGCAAAGCTTGTTATCTTGAAGCTATCGGAAGTCAAAGCAAGTTAAAATAAAAAGGAAGAAAAACACCCACCACATTTATTCACAAATTCTGAAATAGACAATACAACTACCAGTGTTTACAAAAGACACAGGTGAAGAAAGGAAATAGAATATCTATGCTAAAATGACTTGTACTAAGATTGAAACAGAAAGGTCTTCCCCATCCTTTACCCAGCTGATTTACTGCAGACCTCCCTAGCACATGGCTGTTAGAGGCTGCCATTCTGAACACCTTTTGCCCGAGGCTGCACCCACTAAAGAGGGTTTCTTCAGGCTATAAAAGCTGGTGTACTCTGCCAAATCTCCCTTTTTATATCCCCCGGCAAAATTTAATTCTTCTCCCCCAAATTAGTTTATTCCCTTCCTATTCAGAAGATCTGACCATTCTCTTTGTTAAAATAAGCACAGATTCATTTCCCTGCAGATGCATGTCTGTTACTCAAGCTGTCCTCTCCAATACTTCATTGAACAAACAACTATTCCTCATCCAGCAAGAGGTAAAATTCCCTTTTCCCCCTGCCTCCTTGATGCCTCAGTATTTACACTTGAGTTTGAGCTCTGATTTAGGACTGATTTTTAGCATCCTTTTGTAGCGGTATTTGGGCACCTTGCCTCGATATTTACCTATACAACACCTGCGGAGATCTCAGAAGCAGACAACCGAAAGCCAGCACATCACAAGCGGTCACCTGAACCAGTAAATAATCAATCGCTTCACAGCACCATTAATTTTTTACTAACAAGGCTTAAACAGAATCTAAGAGGATGAAAAGGATGTAACGATCACATTGCTTTGCCATAAAACAAGTTACCCAAGTATCTACTTACATCTCAAAAGACAATCTCTAACAGAAATAGCAGCTTAACAGTAACACCATGAAGCTAAAAACACAAGCATATGCTTAAAGGAAGAATACTAAACAATGTACAGATTATATTCAGAATTAGCAAAAGATAACTAGCCAAACTACAAAAATAATGCAGATTAATATACTATGAAAACAAGGACATGAAAAAGCTAAGATGCTCAGTAGCAGTTAAAATAACATAGTCATTTTATGAAGACAAATGTAAAGAGAATTGAGAGAAAATTTAAAGTCTGTCTACCTTACATACATTGGTAGTGTTGAAATAGTCCATTTTCTACTTTTAGATAAGACACATTAACATTTTCCTTAGGAACAATCAGTAATATTAACAAAAAAAATGTTTATAATAGAAATGTGAAGTTTTAAAGAGTAACTTCTAATGAACAAAAAAAAATGCAATGTCAGTGCAAAAAGTGTAGTTCTAATGTAATCAAGTAATTCTAGTATAAATTCTAGTGAAACCAAGACACTACAATTAGGGGAAGAAATAAAACAGCGCTTTTTAAGATCTTTTTCTATGTCTGATTTTGTAAGTAGGGTAAACATCACATTGACACTCTTTCCAAATGAGAAACCTACTCTTCAGTCACTTTGAAATTACAGTTCATACACTCTCACTGTGATCCTTACCTATTTTTCAACTTTGTCTACTTCTAGTTAGCAAAGACTACCTTTGAAAAGTTTTAATTTTTAAAGTCTCACGCTTAACAGCCTGAAGTTACATATAATTAAAACCTGTGTTAGTAAGAAGTTTGTCACTATTTTAATTTTGCAGTATCTTGTTCTTAAATATTATTTTAAATCAATTTTAATAAATATTTTAAATAGAAAATGGTTGATCCAAAGTTCAATCTAACTAATTGGTCGTTGACAACATCTTCAACACAGAGGCACAAAAGGTATCTGATTTTAGATCATCAACTATGGGGAGGATGTCATCTTTCCTGCTGCATCCAGTTTTTGTCCTGTTTCATCCTACTACATACACTTCTCCCCATTAAACAATATTTTTGCCAATACTGCTCCAGGAAGTAGTCACTGGCATTCATTATTATTCGGATAAAGTGTTTCTCTACTGATAGTAAATACCAGACATACTACAATGAAGACACACTAATCTACATGAAGAGTTTTAGCCTGAGGTTTTACAACCACATTAAAAGGCAGCTTTCTCCTCTGGCTAAAATTCCTGCCCCCTTGTCCTCTCCCTGGTGCTGGCAGTAGTGCCTGCAGGGGTTTTTTTGTTTGGGGTTTGTTTTGTTGTGTTTTAGGGGGTTTTTTTAAGCTAGATTTTTTGGGTTAGACCAGCTCCCTGGTGTGGAATGGTAGAATGGAAGAATGGAAAGAAGTAGAATGGAAAAGAAAGAAGAAAATGCATGGCCAATGACAGATGTGAATGACTTTTTTGCAATACCTCTCCCAGCGTACTAGCTTAAACAACAGTCTCCAGCTGAATATGCTGGTTTCATTGAACAGTTTTAATTTTACTACACAGGGAATCGATGAGTTATGAAGCTGTTCACAAAGGTGTATTTCCTCCTAAAGTTACATATTGCAAGTGAAAGCCTTTAAATCTCCAAATGGCATTTAATTCTTTCTCTATATAATTAAATTGGCTGAACTTCACACACAAACAACTTCTTGAAGATGGTGGTACATTTACCAATATCAATTAGATCCGTAATACCCCCCTGAGTATTAAACAAGTATTATTCCCATCTCACAGGAGGAACAAACGATACAGAAAAATAGAAACAACCTCAAAATCATAAGGTATCTTTAACAGTGGCATGAAAAAAATTTAACTACGTTGCTTTCAACACCACGTTACACCTATAAGGTCATTCCTCTTGTACCACAGAGTTAACATACAGGGAGCACCACTTGTTTACTTGGTTCTTCTGTCTCTAGAAATACAAATAAAATCATGTAAAAAAGACTGAATTGCAAGATTTATAGATTATCCTATAAGAGAAATACCAGAATTGACAGTTTTAAAGGTACCCTGAAAATAGAAACACACATCAAAATTTAAAGTACTCCCATAAGCAATATTGTATACATAATCCTAGTCTTCCACTTTCTGTTGCTCTGCTGCGTAATAGCATTTCTGCTTATGGCAATTTCTGAAGACACACAGTAGGAAGCTGTCTTAGTGCAAACATTGCCTTGATTTCTTTTAAAACATTTTTCTAAACCCTCCATAAGGCTTTTTGTTTGATATGCCTGTGTGTTTGTAAAATAGATAAATATGTGCAAACATTTTCATCCTGATGTTTTAGATATTGAAATTTTATAGGTTCTTAGCAGCTGCTGCATACTTTACATTATGCTTTTAGTGTTACAGTTGAAAACTACAAGTTTCAAGATTGTTCTGATTTTTTCTGCTCCAAGAAATTTTAACCGTATCACCTTGCTCAAAGCCTCTACTGATTCATAGTCCTGTATATAGCAGCACAGCTTTTTAACAACTCAGCTAAAAGCATGAACTATTTTCCCTTGTGAAAGCATTGGAAACCTAATTACTTGCTCAGAAATAAGCACTAAGAAACCTGTGTCTTTTACTGCATATACAATATCATGGCAAACAGTTTTTTGTAACTGTACAGATTTACCAAATAACCTTGATATCTGAGATGAATTACAGGGTACAGGCAAGCTGTAAACACACACACAAAAATCCTATAAAAGACAGTGTTGTTTCTTTATTTGTTCATTTGTTTATTAAACTATTTCTTTGGCTCTTATTTAAGTAGTAGATGAAAATTGCTGTGAAAGGTAAAGAAAAATCTTTGTCATTTAAACCTCTGAGAGTGCAGATCACTGAATTAATCAGCTCCAATTGGTAGTAAGAACTGTATTTAGGAAACACATTTGCAAAATCAACCTTTAGAAGTTTTCTAATAGTTTTCTACCAGGATAACTAAAACATGACTTTAAAAATAAAAAGCCAAGAGGCATGGTAGTCCATATTATAGAAGTTTAATAAATTCAAACAGGTAGCTTTATGACAATTGATGATAACAACAGCAACTCTGCTGGAGATTAAATCACACAATATTGGTGGTTTACACAATTATCTAATGAAAGTGAGCTTAAAAGGAAAGCCATAAAGATTTCAGAGTCCTCTCAAAAGGCAAGTGAGAGACTTACAGTGATGCCTGAAAGAATGCCATCAACTCCTGTGCAAAAGTAACAGCCAAGGCTCACATTTGTAAGGTTATCTTCCTGTGCACAATTAACTTCAAGAACTAGCTTCATCTGGTGTTACTCTGAAAGGTATAAACACTCTCAAAGAGGAATATTGGAGTGTTCGAAGTGGAAGGGGATGCAAAAGGCAGGACTAGGAAAGTTACAAGCCTGACATACATGCCTGGATCAGCAGTTCCCAGGCTAGAGGTCATAACCCCAAGAGGGGTCATCCACTTAGTAAAAGGTCAATTGTTTATGCTGGCATTAGGGATTTTCATCTTGACAGAGGTGAAGCTTGTAGATGGAAGTAAGGTCACAACCAGAAAGATTTGGGAAGCACTGACCTAGATAATTACAGAGAACTACTCTCTCCTTCAGCAATCAGGGAAAAGTGACAAAATGTTTCTTCTAGTCCTTGAGGAAAATGGGTGAAAGCTTCAAGTTAGCAGATACCTTTCAATCTCATACTCTGTTCTACAATAACAGAGCTTGACAAAAGTCAAAACATCAGATGAGGACAGATATATACATGATCCAGACAGCTACTGAGGTAGGAGCTACACTTCTAGCTTCATTTTAAAAATATATTAAAGGGGAAAAAAAAAAAAAAAATCAGGTATTTAGAACTTTTCCAGGCTATGCAGCAGAGCAGCAAGAACAGATATCCAAATGACTATTATCTCTGTTAGGCTGTTATGTAAAACATAGAGTGCTTACGAGTTAAGCAGAGTGACACATAAGGTTGTTCTACTTTATACTGGGACTATATACTCAAGATTTGTCTTTCTTCCCACTTATTTCCTTGTGGAAAAAAATAACTGAGCCCATCACCAGTTAGCTGAAAAATTGCTGATACTGCAAATTTAAAACTAATGAAAATACTGGCCACAAATTTGAAGATCAGAAAGAATGTCTCCTCAAATGGAAGGATTATAATGGTAACATATATCAATGAAACTAAACTGCCTAAATATATGTGAATGTTTTTTCGCCATCAAATGGCTATGTCATAGTCTATGTGAACAACCGCTGCTCAGCAGCATCCTTCTTAAGTTACCAAGAGTTAACACATCAATTTATATTGCTGGCACTCTCGTAAATCTCAGCATGTTGACTCTGGCATACTGGCAGATTAAAACTACATGGTTTAAGGGACCCCTACCTTCAGACGTACCCCTTGTCCCACTGCCAGGGGTTACTGTCTCTGTGAAAGATGTTTGATTGGGAGGATTCTGGAAGTGCTGCCATTTCCATTGTGGCACATTAAAGAATAGCTCATTTTCCATTAAGCTGTCCCTCCTGTGCAGGCACTGACATCCAGGGCAGAGACCGGACAAAATGTCATGGCAACATCTTCAGTTGTTAGTCACATAATGTTGTCTCCAAGAAGCAGAAGACTTTGCACTTTGAAAGTCATTTCTCTGTATCAAAGGCTTTAAAATAAGGGTGCAAAGGCTTGCATAATTGCTAACTAATCTAGGTCTCTTGACTAGAAGATTTCATTGGGAAACCCATACCAGGAGCAGCTTTTATATGCACATCATTACAAAATTCTATTTAAAAAAAAAAATGCCCCCTTTCTTTTTGGTAATACATATTCTTTGTAAATATGCTGATAGACAGTCTAAGAAGTTGGCATACATCATCTACATCACATAAAAAATAAAAACAAAACAACCCCCCCCACACTCTTTAAACCTAAAGATACTCCTGGAAGAAGTTACCTTCACATGAAAGAGAATGTTAACACTTTCATAACCTAACATTAAGGAAAAAAAAAAAATATATGTATATGCATACATATGTAAATATATTTTCAAAAAGTAAAAGTTGTATGGGAGTCAAAATAACAAAATAATAAATTTTCATAAGCCTTTCTTGGCATATCATCAGTACCGTAACATTTTTTCCTCTACTTGTATTTTTATAAATAGACAAAACCTTTGAACAGAAGGACAAAGGAAACATCCAAATACATTGACATTACTCACTAATAAGCTCTTTAAAGGGATATTTAAGCAAAACAGACCAGAATTATACTTTCCTCCCCAAAAAATATCCATTTAAGTATTCTACGTTTTTTAATTAAGCACGCCATATCAGAAATTCAGTCAGGGTTCTGACCACCATTGATGAAGCACAAGTAGTGTATTAAAGAAGTTTACCAATCAAAGCAGCAGCTGCAGCATCTCCTACCCTTGTCCAATAACATCCCAAGAGATTTCTATTTGGACCATTTTCAAATATATTTATTCCACTGCGAGTAGTAGAAACAGTGCAAATGAGCTATTCACTGTATTAGTCGATTGCATGGCCACACTTCAATAAGATGCATGCACCTATTTCCACAAAATGGCTCCTCAAAGCCATTCCAGTTTACCAAGGTAGCACTTTACGTAGAGAAACAACATTAAAAAAAGGCAGAGAAAAGTTATGAGCTAAATAATTTACATTTACCCCACTGGAATTCTCACTTTTTTTTTTTAACCCTCCCCCCTCAATACCAAAAACTATAAACCATTTTACAAACAAGATCTGAAAAATAAGTCACTTGTGGTGATCAATTCTTTCAGTGGAAGGAAATAAAATGCTTTGATATTCTGCGACTTAAGACTATAGATCAAAACAAGTACCATAGCAAAAAGTCTTATTTATTTATTTAAAGTTTCACACTGCAAACATGCACAACAGAAAAAAAAAATCTCTGGAACAGGAAAAATTATGTTAATCAGTGACACTGGATTGCTGAAACACTCATTATAGAAGTGTCATAAAGGACAAGGCATAGTAACACTAATTCCATCCCTACCTCCCCCCAACAATTATAGTTTCATGAACATTCCTAGCACAAACAAAAAATTCTCCAGAGCTAAAGTGTTTGTCAAGTGAAGCTGTGTGTCAAGTTTCATGCTGGAACATACTTTTGGTCTAGCTTGCAAGATCTTAAAAATAAGGTTTGTTTTGGGTTTTGGTTTGTTTTTTAAAGGATATCCTCCTTTATTACAATAGAACACGAATAATGCTGTGGGAGCATGTATTTTTCTAACACAGTTATTAGACTTGGTGCTGCTTCTAGAACTGTGTAATGGAATCGAAATATTTTCTTGAATACATGCTGCATTGAATGCCAGAGTGGACTCTGATCACAAGGGAGAATCATTCCATGTTTATACACATAGAGATAAGTCATCCACCTTAAAAGTCTCTCTTTTCCTGTTCATGTGATATTTGCCAACATCCATTTCAAGGGAGCAGCTAACATTCCCATCCCAATCCCCAGTGTCACATCACACAGAAAAGAAAATGCACGTTCAGCAAAAAATATCTTTCCTTAGATAAGGCTGTGGGAAGTTTTCAAAAACACCATAAAGACTTCACCTCACAAGGTGACAATGATGTTGTCAGAACTGCAAGCCTGGCTCATGGGTTCTTCTTCGCAACACCCCAGTTAGCAGCCAAAGCCTCACTAAAGGGTTTTGCGGCCTAAATGCTTGTGACCTAACATAGCACACAGATAAAGCTCCTGCTGAACCATCCCCTCTCAGCTCACACCACTCAGCTCCTCTGACAAAGACCCTGTGTCATTGCAAGCCACATTGCTGGAGAAGAGGGCGGGGTGAAAGAAGAGGCACACAGGAAAAAAAAAAAAAAAAAGCAGTCTACAAAATAGATGCAACCTACACTCCATGACATTCAGTCCTTCACCGTCTCCTCATAAGATAAAACAGCTGTACCATCTGCCTGCAGCCAAAACCACCAGCAGTTTTGAGAAGGCAAAAAGCTGGGATGAAGATTTCAGCTGCCCTCCTGCCTCTTTAATAATGATCACCATCAACAGGCTAAATACAACACCCCGACACCCCAGCACCCTAAGCATCTTATTGTAAGGCTGATTAATTACAAACCATCCAAAAATAACAGCAAAAAGATATAAAACAATAAATAAAAATACGTGAGCCAAAGGCCACCTTGAAATACATGAGCGTGGTTCAGATTTCCTAACCCTACCGATTCAAAACAAGGAGGTAGCACCAATACTTCACCCTCCACCTCCATTAGCACCTCACCGCCCTCCTGCCCAGCTCCACTTTCATCATTATTTGAAATAAACTAGATAGACTTAAAACAAGTAGACTGCCTCAGCACCAGTTGGCTCCATACCCCAAACCTTTCACCTCGCATCCGCATCCACCATTCTCCATCCCGGCCCCGCCATCCTCCCCTAGTCATTCTGCCTGCGCCCCCCCCCCAAACACCATCCTCC
>WAAD01031272.1:19258-40652 GCA_013389945.1 Fregata magnificens
AGCGCCTCACCTCCCTTCTTCACCCAAAGGGCCCTTTCTTCAGCCCCTCGCCCGTGAGCTGCTCCCTCAGCGCCTTACCCCGAGGGTGAGGCCGTTGCCCTCAGAGTTTCCCTCTTGAGCCTCACCTTCTTGGCTGGTCGAGGCCCCTCTGAAAATACCCTTTTCCCTTACGGACAGATCACTCTTAGTGCCTCACGTTCCCCACAGGGTAGTTTCTCCCCTCCTGGCACCTTTGGTCACCCCTTTTTTGCCTGCCCCCCTCTCTTTCCAGAATGACCTCCCTTTCTCCCTTCCCCTCCTTCGCCTGCCCCTCTGTCACCTCCTCAAAGGAATCCTGTCACCTTTCAGGGAGCCTTTTCCCAAAGGACTTGTGAGCAAGCAGGTATGTCCCTTCAAAGCCGTACCTCCAGATTTAGCTATGTAATGAGGGTGCCAGAGGGTGCGAAACAAAAGGTTTGCAGCACCACGGTATGTGTGGAAAAAAGGAGATCCAAAGAAAAATTGACCCTTCTCTCGCTCAGTCTCTCTCTTTTGGGCACCATCCTGTAACCTTCCCCATTTTCCATCGGTCTAATTTCACACTCGGTTGCCTCAGACCTCCAGCCGAGCCTGTTCAGAGAGGCACAAAGTGTCACAGGCAGCTGTACCTGGCTGTTCAGCAAAGTACGTGCTTGTGAGACAAATCATGTTAATAGGAAAGACGTGATGATAAATGATAAATATTTTTAGTGTATAATTACTGTGGGGATTCCCATTGCAAGCGGCTGCTTTTCATGAAACAGTGACTGTGCACAACTGAACAGACATGGAGTGCTACAGATTTATTTACCTGTTTGATCAGATTAAATTATTTAATATATTAGTGCATTATAACAAATGTGCTGTGGTATTGAAGGAAAAGCGTATTCAAAGCTGTAGTAAAATGAGATCTACCGCCAATGCTTTATGTCCTATTAAGCTGGCTGGGAAGAAGCGTTTTTTCCATGTAATGGACCACCACTCAACTTGCGACCCACACAAAGTGTCTTTGTATCACTGATTCAGCAGCATGAGCATTCACACAATCGCGTAGTTTGTCTTTGAGGCCAGTTCAGACAACACAGGGTTCAGGTAAGTTCATATGAGTAGTTGGTTACAGATCTGTGCGATAGCTCAGTATGCTATATTTGGTAGGATATCACTGCCATTCATGTATTGGAGAGCAGAAGAGTCTCCAGGCTTGGTTTTGTTATAGAAATAGGTATTATTTTCCTCTGCCCCTAGAGTCTCATTTTTGAACAGGGAGCGTATGGGAGAGTTGGTATCAAAGGTTTTTGAGAGGGAGAGACTGTTCGTGGGCATCTGTTATTCTTGGTCAAGACATGACACAGAGAACAACGGCTGCAGATGGACATATGCATAGATATGAAATCCACCCTGATCCCCCCGCAGGAGCCCTGCTAGTGCTCAGAAGAGAGACAATGCTGAGATTTGAAGATTTTATGGCAGGTGGGACGTGGCAGCTGAGTTCTGGCAGTTGAGATAAGCTGTGCTCACAAGTTCTCCTTGGAGGAATGGGAAAGCTGCTGAGGTTAGATTAGTCACAATATTTCATTGCAAGATAGTGACTGGTGTTATTGTTTTGTTACCAGAGTAGGAGTTTTACATTGTTTTCATTCATTCACATGAGACAGGAATAGAGGAAGAGAAACGCAAAGTGTGTATACATTTTAGTGGGAGTAGCACTGAAAAAAATTGTCTTTAGATTTTGTAATACTGTCATGGTACTAGTTGAATATCTTCCACAAAATCAATACAAATGGCAGAGCTGGGAGTAAAATGGGATGTTCACTTCACAAACAACACTCATGCCAGGAAGGCTTGTCAACAGAAAAGGTTTGCAGTGTTTTCTAGAGATGGACGAGTTTTGGATGTATCTGTTGTTCTCCAAAGGACTTTCATAGGCTGGGTAACCCCCAGGCTGAAAATTCTTTGTCTCCAGCTCTCACATGCTCTTTCCAGGGCCTTCTGGATGGCTTTATCCCAGAGGAATATGATTGTCACAGTAGCTCCCAGATGGAGAATCAGGGTTTGATATAGCTGTCAATTCAATCCACTAATTGCTCTGTAACACAAACGAAGGCCTTGTATTTGAATGAGGAGCTGACTCAGAGCTAGAAGAGAGGTATATGTAACTCTGGATGCATTCATACCAGGCTAAGCACGGAAAGAGGTGCATGGCTAAATTATATACTGGCCAGAGGCTGTGCTTTGTCATTTGACTGGGGGTTGGCAAACAATTTCTCACAGCGAGGATCCTGATACATGTGGTTTTGTGTGGTAAGTAACCTGAGATGTCCCTGAGTGAAAAGCAGGCCACCTAACTGCAAATTGGAGATTGTACAGATGTTTTAGAAATCCCTTTTAGCGGTATTTGTGTGAAGACATAATAAGCTGAGCACAGGGGATGCTTACCATTTTATAGTTATTTATTTGCTTATTTGGAGTTCTTCTGAATTGTATTGATTTGACAATTCAGAGTTACAAATCAGTTCTTGAATTAATCTAATGCCATAAAACTGAGAAACATGTCCTGTCCTGCCTCAGCACAGGTAAATGAAATAATTACTAGTAAATGTAAGTTTTACTAAATTATTTTAGGTGCCCGATATTCACAAATTAACAGTATGTTGTACAGTCTACAAGCTTAGATAGCGTGGAATGCTGACATAGCTTTCTGCAATTAATTTTCAATATTAAGGCCCTGATCCTGTAATGAATTCAGCAAATACAATGCAGTTTGTCTGGCATCTGCTGCAGAAGATGTTGTATAATATAATAAAAAAAAAATTTTTGTTCTGCACATCACCAGAAAATGTCAGCCACTGTAACTTCAATGTAGCATTCAGAGGTGTACTGCAATAACTACAAAGAAGTCTTGTACTACATTATGGGAGATGGTGTGACTTAAAAAACAGACTAGAATAACTTCGTGACATAAGTCGTCAAGCTGAAGAAATAAAATCCTTCACTTGTAAATAGGCTTGTACAGAAAACCGCTCTTTTGCTTTAATTATTTTTGAGCAGATGGGTCAGCTGTCTACAGCTGGGTGTCTGCTGCTGTGGCTGTGGTCGTGTCTGCCTCTGGTGGCCGGATTCTGGAATGACCTTCATTATGTGCGGGTCCCCCGCCCTGCAGCTGAACGTGCCCCTGTGCTTCTCTGTGCATTACGGTCACTGAGATTTAGCAGAACATGCTCATGGTCTATGGGCAAAAATTAAGTCCTGTGAGCTGGAAATGGAAATTCACTATTCATGCTTCGAATTGACCATTTGCCTATTATGTAATGGAATTTAAAGGAACACTGTCTCGCCTTCCCATTTAATTTTATATTAACAGCTATAACATATGGTGGAAATTCTTTTCATCTTAAGGTTTTGCTGTACATCTTTCTGTTAATTTGGAAATGGCAGTTTCAGTTTTAATGACCATTGTGGCACTAAGAAATGTGTGAAACAGAAGAAATAGTTGCTATTTTTATGTGGTCTGCAATAACCAGATTTCCATACCCTGAATCCTGGCTCCTCTGCCTAGAACATGTTATTTAGAGAGCCCGAATGCCATCATTAATAAGGCCACTATGCAAGGAATACTGGCATTTCTTGGCACACTAGCTGTGATTAAAAAATACAGTTTCTTTATTTTTCTCTGAGTAAAACTTAGAAAGGACTGAAGTGGAAAAAATCAGTATTTGACAGGGGAGAAAGAACAAACTAGACCGTGAAACTTCAGAAATGTATTTTAATTGCAAAGGAAAAATATTCACATTTTTCTCATTTTGATATATTAGCAATAAGCTCTGAAGAAGGCTCTGACCGATAGCAAGGTAGGCTTGAGGAAGGAAGAACAAATAAAAAGAGATTTTTATTAAAATGAATAAGGACAATTTTATTATAGGAAACATGAGTATGAATCACCCACCTCGCAAACATAGCCTTAGTTAAATTGGACGTGAAACAAATATAAGTTATAGAATCATAATAGAAATGCTGGAATGTTTTCTTAGAGGCAACCTAATCTGGTGCTGTGACCCAAGCTAACTACAGTACTTGTGACACATACTTGTCCCACCTAGGGTGATGGAGACTCCACCTGCAATTTCTTCCATTGTTGAATTGTCATTACAGTTAGGGAGTTTCCTAATGCTTAATTGAACTTGTGTTACTGTAACTTAAGCCTTTTCATTTTTTTTTTTCAGCTTTTGTAGGCCCAGAGAACAGCTGTTGTAGACAGAGAACAGTTTATTTCCTTCCTCTTATGTACAATCTTTTTCATGTGTGAAGGCTGTGACCACAACTCCTCTCCATCGTCTCTGCGCTAAATAATTCCCATCCTTTCAAATTTTCTCTGTAGGCCATGTACTCTAGAAGTCTGATCGTTCTTCTCCTCCGACTTGTCCACATCTCTCTTGAGCTGCTGGTACTTTAGATGAACCCTTACCAGTGTGAAATGGTTTGGACAGATTCCCGTGTCTTCTATGCAATACTCCTGTTAAGTGTCTCAGTATCATCTTTGCTTTCTTTGCAGCTGTATGATATTGTTGACTCATACTTGGCTTGTAAGTGAAATAACAACTTACGCTTAAATTCTGTTTGAGATATTTCACATGCAGAAACAAAGAAAGCTGGCATTTAGCATTACTTTTGGTAACCTCAAGTCTCATTTTCTTATTCAAGAATTTAATGCAAGTAGCCCTTTACAGAGGGAAGTATTTAAGTGCTGCCCGTCAGTGAGGAAGAGTGGTTGGGAGCTGAAGAGATCCCTTAGTGGTTGTCCTGAATTTCTGAATCTCTAATGTCTCAGAAGACTCATTATTAATATCCAAAAATAGGTAGGTTTTAAATACAGCTATTTGCTACTGTTTTAAAATTCAACCTCCCTGAAAACTGGTGCAGTAAAACGAGGGGAAAAAAAAAAGAAAAAAAGTCTGCTACAATATTCTGCTCAATATTGTAAAAATATAAATGTAACAGGGTGGATTTATATAATTGATACAAATTACTACAAGGTCCACTTTATAAAGTGTTTCTCAGGGTTCGTAATGTTAAATTGACAAAATCCCTAATAGCTTGGCTGAGATCTGAGGATTTTAAAATTAGTACTCGAGAATGAGTTACAAAAATGGTAGGGTTTTTGGATCAATGTATGCTGCAAGATCTGCAGTGTTTTCTTCCTCTCATAAAAGAGAGGAGGATTGCTTGGCAATGCTATTGTAATGCTGAAAGTGGTCAGCATAGAGATGGGGCTGATACTTAGACACAAATACAAAATATATCTTTCATCAGAACTATCTCTAGCTTCATATATACTGTGTATCAAGTTTTCATCAAGTTTTATTTAAAACTCTTGGAAAGAAAAAGTGACATAAGCTGATTTTCTATTAGACTCTCAAGAAATAGTTTGAGTTTCTACATCTGTATTTCAATAATTTTCTATAGTTTTCCAAGTAAATTGGTTGAAATATTAATCCTGCAAATCTCTGTATTTGCGAGCTATTCATTGATAACAAGAAAGAATTCCAGTTACTGACACAGAACATACAGACTTTTGTTTTTTCTTCTAGGAGCATCGCCTTGTTACTCAAAGATATCCTTTGTTCCAAGGCAGACATCTAAAATGTCCAATTTTTTTCTATTTTGTGTTAAAAGACCTCAGCTTTAATTTTAGTGAAATCAGTATAACTCTCACTTGGAGTCACAGCCCTATATCATAATTTTAAATCTCCGATAGTTGAAAAATGAGAACAGATCAGTTAAACATGTTAAATCCCTCTCATTTGTAGATTATTTTCCTCCTTTTCATTAAATAGTATGAACACTTCACACTTGTATTTTAAGGGGAATTACAATGTAAAGTCAATCTCAGTACATCATACAGGAAATTAGATGCATTAACCTCTGGATCACGCTGCTCTCCCAGTGCAGGGCCCCCATGCACGAACAGGCAAGCAGGATGTTAACTCCTCCAGGAGATGGGTGCGGTGATCTGCCAGGGTTTGTGTCTGATTCATTAGACTCCCTGAAATGTTCATTCAGCGCTGATTGAAGCATGTTGTCAAACCTGCCATCAGACTTCCCGGGGGAGGATAAGGATGTTCACATCACCAAAGCCTGATGGAAACATGAAGCATGGGGATAGTAGCTGCAGCTGCATTGCAAGGCGGGGAAGCATCATACCTTGTACTTGCAGGTGCTAAGGAGGGGAAGAGCTCCCTGTGGCCGGGCCACCAACACTCTGCCATGGGAAATCTGCCCCTGGTTAACTAGCCAGCTGGTTAACCAGCTGACTAACTTCATGGTGTGGGTGGGGAGGCTAAGTTCACGTTACTTTATATTGAGTAAGAGCTGTAATGAACAAGATCTGTATTTTACAAAACTTACTTATATCCCCAGGAGAAATGAGTTCTCTCTCCCCATCAGGATGGCCCTACACAGACATTGTTTTAAAGTTCACTGAGAACTGGGCAGAGTTTTATGGAATATTTTAAAAAAATGCTTAATCCCAATCAGAATAGAAAGCTGAAATTTTGACACTTGCAATGTAACATTTCAGGGGGAAAAAGTACTTTTCAGGACAATTAACTTATTTCAGTTTTATTTTTATTTCAATTTTACTTTTTATTATTTAAGATTATAATTTAATCCATACATTATGTTGTTTTATTTTACTTTGATATAATTTCTTCATAATTTTGATGCTGAATAAAATTAATACTGAAACAAAAACTCAAAATATCTGTTTTAACACTATACTTAATTTTGTTCAAAATGAAGTTTTGTTAAATATGACTCATTCACAGGATGAGTTGATTTCAATTACTGGTACATTTTCTTAAAGTCTCCCATATCATTAAAACTGGCTTAGGGACGGTCTGCATAGTGTTGCAGAAAAATATTGTTGTGACATCTACAGGAGCTTATATTTTATTTACAATTTATTTATCCTTATTTATATCATTATTGGCAACAGAGGAGATTTTTAAGTTATGGTACGTACATTCTAGTACCTTTTTACATTCCAGTCATCCCATCAGAACCATAAATAAAAATTCCTGGGAGAAGTTTCCCAGTACAGCATTTTTCTTTCACTCTCACCTTCAGATGGATGGTCTGCACTGGCACAAAGCCATGAATATGGGGAGGAATGTATTGACTTGTGAAGGTGTCTACCCAATCTGAATTTCCCTAATTCTGACAGACACTAAGACACTAAACAGTTGTCACCTTTTTTTTTCCTTTTTTTTTCTTTTAACATTGTCAACAATGCCTCACTGAACCGAACTGAACTGGTAATTGGAAGTAAATGAAAAGTCAGAAGAAAGGATAGGTAGGCCAGTGTGCTCATATCCTTTGTATGCTAGTGGAAAGATGTATTTCCCATGAACAGTAGAGGTCAGGTCAAGAAACATAGGAATTAACTACTATGGGTATTCTGTAACTTATATTTCTTACATAAATATCCCATCATATCTGTCTGTCTCGTGTCTAAATATTTGCATCAGGCTTCAGCATTTTTCTACTACAGTAATAATCAGCCTACCCTAACCAGATTTCAAACTATTCCAATTCAGGAGCTACTCTTTGCAAATAAGGATGCTTTTGCTCTGTGACAAAGCAGAACTAATAAAAAAATTGAAATGACTACATCTTGGCTTTTTCATTTCTTGTTGATAAAAGTCTTGATTTGTTACAGAAAACATTTTAGGAGTAAAATAACTTATACATTTTCATGGCTTTTTAGAATACCAGAAAGTCAAACTATCTAGGAAAACTTATAAATACTAGGCTAGTTTAATTTCATTCATATACCTCAGTCTAAATCCATCATACAGTAAGGTTAGGAATATTTTGACATTGAGAGTTTAAAATACATATAATAAATACAGCAAAATGAAATGTATGAATAGGTAAGTGGGTGGAAAGCAGGGATTACTATGACTGGCAAGAATTTGTCTATACCACTTATTTTTTCTTATTATCTATAATTCTGTAGTAGCTGTAAGCTTCATTCAAAACCAAAATCTTACTGTGATATTTTACAGACACAGAACAGAGCTGCTTGAAAGCTAAACATGAAGCACCACCTGGATAGCTGCATTTGGAATTGATCACCATGTTTCAAGAAGCCCATGGATGGGATGGGGAAAGTCTTGATGAGAGCAATCAGGCATCCTGAAAACACAGCCTATGAGGATAGCTTGAAAGGATTTGGTGTGTTCAGTCTCAAGAAGAGAAGGCAGAGAGGAGACATGGTAACGAATGTGTGAAAGGCTGAAGCAGAGAGAGGAGTAAGCTACTGTTGACAGGACAAAAAGTCATGGGCTTAAACTGCAGCTGGGGAGATACAAGGCAGACATTGGGAAACATTTCCCATTGGTATGGCATGTTTAGCAGGAGACTTCCTGGATTGCCTTCTGAGGTTGTGGGATCTCTGTTAATGGGGGGCTTTGGCAATGCACTAGGCAAGTATCTATTGGGCCTGATGGGGACCTAGCTGATCTCATGGTGCAGGATTAGGTGGTTTCCATAGTCTGTTGGCTATTTTCTATATTCTGTTAAAAGTAATTTCCACACCCATGGCAGGGAGAAAGCAGAAGGACTTGTAGGGAGGAAAAAGACAAAAAAAAAGGCAGCTTTGGGAATGTCATGCAATAGCTTGTCCACAGAGAGAAGTAGTGATGGAGGGAATGATGGAGGAATTACTCAAAGATGGCAAGAAGCAGAATTTTGCCAGCTTGCTTCCATCAGCCATGTTTTGTAGGTGTCACCCAGAATGAAAGGCCTGAGGCAGCTGTTTAGTACAAAAGGCTAGAGCTGGGTCTTTATGTAAATTTTAGAAAAAGGTATGCCAATCCTGACAAAAAAATCGATTCAGTTGCTCATGCCAAGTTAGCAATATTGGGAATAAACCCCACAACTCATTACACGTTATTCATCCAAAAATGACTTGCCTTTCATAAACACACCTCTAAGTAAGGATAACTTGTGAGGGTGTTATAAAAGAGATAACAGTGACTAGAGAGTCTGAAACAACAGGACACCAAAGAAAAAAGTCAAAGCAGGATTTTAAATGAGAATTTTAAATGAGGTGGCTTTTGAACTTTTATTATCTTTGTCTTTTATTTGAAATTCACAAATCAGTTCCAAGATCCTGTGAAGTCTTAATTAGCAGGTTTTCACAGGCATTGCAGCACTAACTACCCTTTTTCTTAAGAAAAGGAAGCCAGGTCAGTGAATCCCTGGCCTGAGAAAATGCTATAGTCTGTGCTGATTTTCTCTTCAATGGTGACAGGCGTTCAAAACAAACTTAAAACTGAAAGCCGCTAATTGAGAACTGAAACCATGCAGCGCAAATCGGAATGCCTTTTCCTCTGGGGAGAACAATTTTGCTCTCTGTGTGGTGTTGTTTTGCAGCTATAAGTGCCCACATCTCCAAAGGTGCTCTTCCCATAGTGCCTACCTCCCCTTCCTTTCTTTCTTGAAGCATTTCTCCTGTTCTTTCCAGTATCTCTTTCCTGTAATTTCCAGCCAATAATCTACTTTTAGAGGAAGAGTAAGAACTATTATACAATAAAGTCACAGTGAGTGAACAACTTGATGGGATATAAATATGAGGAAAAAAAGGATATAGAAGTCTACTGTGGTTTTGTTAGTGAAAGGATGTTGCTGCTTTCTGTGAGAGGTGCAATCTTCCTGTGCTTACTATGACTCACCTGTTTTTCCCTCTGTTCCTTACAGCCAGATGGCATAAACCAGTAAAGGCCGAATAACTCATCATTCCACAGACTTGTGATGGACTGGCCCCCAGATGAAGCCAGGATGGTTGAAAATCTTTTCATGCTGCTACAGGTAGGACAGTTTCTTCATTTGCAGTATTGTAGAGCTGAGTTTATGAATGTTGCAGTGGAATGTCAAGTGCTAATAAAATCCTGGTCTTGACAGGTAAAAGTCAGTCTTTTCTGGAATTGTTTTAGAAACCCTTGGCTTTATGCGTAACAACATAGCAGTGTTTCTTTAAAAAGAAAACATCACAAGTAGCCTACAGATAAACCATGAAGAACAGTTAATTGTCCTTCAACCAAAATAACTCCATGAACAATCAGTCAACGGAAGAACTGAGCGCAGCTCTATCTGTCAGTCATCCAAAGCCAACCGACTATTTGGAGGACTATACCAGCATCGCTGCCTTCATTAAATTATTGGTTCACAAATAGTCAGCATCAGCCCAGCCTTTACCATGCAATACAGTGACCATATTACGTGTATTATGCTCATTCCTCCATTCTTCCAGATTGTTGTCATATGGCTGTCGATTGTGCATGACAAACATAAAAAAGCCATTTCTTAGGCTTGATTATCCAGTCTCCTCAGGCTTGGTGCGATGGCCAATTGAATGACATGAAAAGTTGCAGCTCAGGGTGACAGGATGGGAAGGATGATAGAAATTCTAATGAGTATTCTTATAAATCCCCAGGAGACAGCTGCACTGTCTGGCTCATGCTGGGACACCCTTCTCAGGTACTTGTGAAATCAGCTGTTATTTCAAGTAAGCCCAAGCCACATAATTTATGATGTTATTTGTATTATTTTCATTTTTTTGATCAAGCTGTTAGCCAGTTTGGAGATTAATGGGTTGCCTGTGTTAGAAGACAGTTACATGATGATGCTAGACATTGCCTTGATGAAGTCCTGTTTATTTGCAAAGCATGAAAATATATTCTTTCCTAGAGTGTTGGATTAAGTAAAACACAGATTTTTGTGCACAGTGCTTTGCCCAAAGCCAGTATTTTCACCAAAAAAAAAAAGCATTCAAAGTTTTCTCTTGCATCAGCAGTCTCAAAATGCAGTTTTCCTTTTTCTCCATGTCCCTAGTATGTGCGTGTGTTTGGTTCTTTTCTCTCACGCAAACACAAAGCTCGAGATTTCAAATGTCCTTTTTGCTCTTTCTGTGTCAGTCCAGAGGGAAGCCATGCGGATAATGTACAATGTACAGAAGCTTTGCCATGTGCCTGTTATTTGAGTAATAGCTGCTGTTGTTTCAGTTCTCTTATTCTAGAGGGGCATTTGTTTATTTTTTGTGCTTATTTTAAGGAACAGTTATGGTTACCAACCCATTTCTATGAAATTCCATGAAACAGATCTTCATTTCAGCTTAGCAGGACATTCACACCAGTAATCTGAATACCAATTTTACATAAACATCTCCAGTGAAACATTTTGAGGGTGCATCATTCTTTTTAGTGCCTTCATATTTCCTTGTTCTGAAAAATAACCTTCCTCCCTTGTATATCAAGGACATAAGCTTGCTGCCCAGGACTGGTTTTGTACATTTTATCTTTGTATTTTATTTCCTCATGTGAAAATGGGCATTTTGAACAATAGGATACCATGTATAGCACATGGTGATATCTGAAAGCCTTAATTTTAGGAACAATTACATCCTAAGTGCATCTGTCAAGTCAGTGAAAAACCTCTAGATCAAATAGGACTGACAAAATAGATGAAGATGTAATTGCTTCTGGTTTAGTCTCCTATTTTCTTCATGAGGTTTAAAGCCTTTCCTAGCGCTACTTGGTGTGGTTCTCTGCATCCCACTGACTTGCTCCAATGGACTGAATAAATCATTTTACCTTTGTGTACAGTTTCTCAGTGTTATAATGGCAGTTTTTACCTCTGCTGGGTATCACAAGGCCAATATGCTCAGTGTATGTAAAGTATCAGAAGTGGTTTATTATAATCATTAAAAAAATTCTGCAGGCAAAGTGCTAGGAACTGCTAATTGGGCAACATGCAGAAACACAGAATGTCACCAGAGACTAAATCTTTTAGCTGTACCGTCCTGTACAAATATAATGGACTAAGTTCTGCAAAAAATGACATTACAACTGATAAATAGGAATGTGAAAACATTTATTCCTCGTGCCACCTGTGCCAGTCTTCAACACCACACAATATTTTTATTTTTTAGTATTAAATGTTGATATGATCTCAGTAGGGGAAGATTAGAATAATGGATCAGGTCCCCTCCTCAGTGTCATTCAAGCATAGACTTTTTATTCTTTTACGTATTTTAGAGCATTGTCATAAATTGTATGTCCGCAGAAGTTTAAAACACTTCTTGAGACCTGATATGAGAAAGTATTACTGCTATTCCGCAGGTATGTGAATGCTGACCTCACTGAAATTAAGTTATTTGCTCAGGATCACACAGAAAATCAATGGAGCTGAGAAAAAAAATTGAATTTCTTTGATCTCAGGTAATATTTTGACTACCATGCTTCCTCTCTGCTTATCATTATTATTACTAATAAATATTTATGTCTGGTATAGTGTGAACGATGGTTAGGTCATAGAAGTTGCTGGCTGTGTGTACAATCTATCATGTAAAGTAATTTCCACTGAGAAAGATAAACATTGAAATAATGGGGGAAAAACAGGATAAAATGAGCCAAAAAAGGCAGTCAGCTGACAAAAATGTTTTTTAACTCTTCATCTGTGAGAGGGTCAAAACTGGTCTGATCTAAAAAAACCCACAAAACAAACAAACTAAACAAGTAAGAAATTTCATGGTTGCTTATTGGCAAGCATGTTAAATTCCACATATAACCATCACAGACCAACCCTCTTGCATGACTCAGTGCAAATGTTGACTTCAGCTGGTGGGACTGGCTCACTTTGTTCAATTAGTGGCTTCCTGAACAATGAGGAAAAAAAATAGCAAGAACTATTATAAGATCCTTATAAAAATATGGATTTAATTGCTCTAATTGCTTAAACAATGAGGTGTCAAGTGCTTAGCGCAGACTGTCATGCAGGAGAACTGGAGGAATCAAATTAACAGGTAAATAGTTCCCCTTTTCCTGCATCCTCACATCCCATACAAGTCACTGGGAACTTCAGATGCTGTCTCCAAACCAGAATAGGAGCAGGAGCTCTTAATACTGTACCCATATGATTATGTAATTTATGTGACCTGCTACTTCAGGACAACAATGATGGAAGAGTGTGTAGTGGAGTTTACATGACTCTCCGATGTAGTTCTAGATCTCTTAAACTAAGCTGTCCACGTGTCCGTCTTGTGGCAGAGTAATAACTGATAAAATCATAGGAGCCACTGATATTTGTAGATTTGTATGCTGCTTAATCCCCTAAACAGCACAGGAAAATGGTGTGATCTCTTATCCTAATGCAACTTTAAGAGACCTTGGTAACACAGCCTTCACAGTGAGCCAGGGACAGGGCAGAACTCTGCTGTCCAGTTTCAAACTGAGCAGGGTAATTGCTCGCCTGGAGTTAGAAAACTGTAAAAAACAGTTTTGATCTTAAAACCCCACTGATTTTAATAAGGAGAGACCAGGAAGCCCTCTGCACTGAAAGACAAGAAACAAAATGTACTGAAGGAAGAATATACAGAGAATCTGGAACAAATTTTGTTAGTAAAATCCATTTGGATGGGGTTTCTAATGCTTGAATCATTTAAAGTGAGATGGGAATCAGCATTTGGGGAAGAGTGAAAGGAGTTAGCTTGCATTTGCCAGAGGGAGGCTGCCTAGGCCAGCTCTTCTCTGTGAATGGTTTCTCAGTTGATCTTGCCTACATTTTCTATGAGGCTAAAGCAGAGCTTCTTCCAGTTGTGAAGACAAAGAAACTGTCCCCAAATTCTATTTATTCTTTATTGAGCTTGTGGGGAGATCCAGAATGACTTTTTGCAGAAGTGAGGCTGAGTATACCAGTGGCAACAGTTCTGTGAACTACGAGGAGAGGAAGGACAGGGATCAGGTGGAAATATGCTGGGGGAAAAAGGTTCAGCTGCCCCTGTGTGACAAGGCACATCCTACAGGTATCCTATAGCATAGGTGAACTGAGTAGCTGATCACTGGACATCTGGGCATTTAGCATATTTTCCTCAACACCTGGCCAAAATGGTATGTGTGGTAGATCTGTAAAAGCACCTTCACGCTCCAGCCATGGCATCTTCTCTTAATGAAGGTTAAAACCAAGTGTGTCAGACCTGAAATGCCAAAGGTAACATTCGCTACAAACCCGGCACTGGCAAGTACTTTGTTTTGCAAATAAGCCTCAGTTTCTCCTAAGGCTCCTAGTCCCAGAAGCAAAGCTAGTGTCTGCCTCCCTGAGACTGCTGGCCACAGGGCAGCTGGGATGTAGCCTCTCTGGGCTGGACTGAATCCACCAGGTCATTTCACAGAGGCAGCTAATAGGTAAAAATAGGTGCCTGTAGATAATAAGGCATTGCATCTTATTACCAGTTCCCTGAGAAAGCCAACATCCCTCTCTCTTTCCTCTCAAAAGGATGCTTTATTATAATTACATATCACTTTATTAGGCAGCTGAAGCAAAGAGCACATTTGATGCTAATGAAGTGCTGTTGTGGTTGAGTCTGTCACTATTTTTGGACCTGCACATCTCCAGCACTTTTGATTGGGTGACTGAGGCTTTGGATGTCTCTAGCTTCTTCTGTGGGGGATGCTCAGTGAAAAGCAATGACTCAGCTAGCCAGGACTGCAGAACTGTTTACATGCTCAGAATGAGAAAAGCTGCGGGACAGCGAGAACACACACAAAAGCTCTTTATGTGGTGGAAGTATTTTTCAGGTAGTGGACAGTATTATCTAGATTGAAAAATCCTTCTGAATATTCACTTTGTTTCTGTGTTGGTCATCTGTACAGTCCTTGTTTTTCCTCTTTTCCATCCCCCACCCCAGAGCATTTCAGAAAAAAGCCAGATTTCACAGAACTCAAGGAAAATATTTTAGAGGTTAAGGGAGACACAAATCACAGTTGTCCACCGGCTGCCTTTCCCTATGAAAGATGAGTGTTTTGCCATCTCCATTTTCTGCAGCAGAGCCTGAGGAGCTGCTCGGCACTGCGAAGGCATGATTTGGTGTTAAAATTTGACTTAACAGCTAGCGCCCCCAGAAACAGGCCTGCTCCCACACCCCTTTGTGCCGACACCAACATTCATCTGGTCCCACAGTGACTCAGTTCACGGATCTAAACCGGCACAAAAATATTCATTCCTCCCTCTCCCCACCTTGCAGGGCTGTGTTATTGGCCACCACCTAGTCAGACAAGTGACATGACTGGTGTGAGGGAGGCAATGGCAGCACGTGAGACTGTTTCTCCATCCCAGGACCTATTAAGACAACTGAGATATACTACCAAATCACTTCCTGACAGCACACTGGAAGACAAAGCCTCCCCATTCAGTAAACACGGTTAATGGTTCCAAGTACAACTTCATGTCTTCTGATACACAAATGAGGAATGTGTCAGAGTAACCAATAATTATAGAAAATACCATTGTATCTAAATGCCTAGTTATTCTTAGACTAGCCCTATTTTGTTACTACAACTTCCCTGTTCCCAGAGGGGAAGGGAATGACTGAAGCATTAGTACCTCAAGTTATTCTCTTAGACTGCAACTGTGTGACCGCATCTGTTTACAGACTTTGTGGTACCACATGCTGCTACAAACTATTTTGATCAAGAGGTCTACTTGCTGGTTTTGGACTTTTCCCATTTAAGTGTTCCCACGTACAATTTTTACTTTAACTGAGCTTTGTAAGCATATTGGGTTATGATCTTTCTTTGGTAGTATCAGTAAACTTATCTTAGTACTAGCAGTGAGATGCGTGCCACACTTTTTTATCTTTTTAGAGTTGATTTATGTAAACGGGCCGGTCCCACCACTGCAGTAAAATCTCACATCAACTTAAGAAACTTCTGACTATGCCCGTTATCCACCAAACCACATACCACAGAAGATGTAATTCATCACAGACATGGTTCTGATGACAGGGAAAAATAAAGAACGTCTTGCTGGAGCACCACAGGGCAGAACCTAGCATAGAGCAACGTGAGACCAGCACCCAGCCAGCAGGCCAGGACTTCTGCGTTTGGACAAAGCTTGCTCACTGGCTCCCTCTGCTGAACCACACTAATATTTAATACATTAATTATCAAGAGGAAGATGGTGGAAGAGGAACCAGTGCTATAAACTTCCATACTCTGTAATGCCAGCCAGCATTAGCTATAAAGATGACCACAGCCCCTCAGCACAAGAATCCACCGAGCCAGGTATTCTGCAGTACTCTAAGTTTTTTCATTGGCTCTGGAGCACTTGAAGCCCGAATCCTCCCTCCCAATGAATGTGGCTAGCATGTGACATGTAGGCTTCCACCTCAGTGAGGGTTGTATTATGCCCTTTTATATCCCCTTTTCATGAAGCTTATATGAATTTTATGAAATCTCTACTCCTGGTCAAGTTTGACCCCATTAGCTACTTTCAGCTAAGAATTAATAGGAAGACAGATGGTGCAGTTATATAAGCCTCGTTTCCTGCATAAGTCTGGCTAAGAAAGAGCTCAAGCGTGCCAGATTTGTTAGTATGTACATCCTCGGTTTTTTTAAGAGCAGAGCTATTACTGCCCAAGCATCCTCTTGCAGATATCTGGTAACTGACCTCAACAGAGAAAGAAAACAGAGGACCAGCTTTCTCAACTTGCTTTCTGCCAGCTTCTGTGATAGGAAAAATTGTTGAGTCTGGAAGTCTCCCAGGATAGAAAAATGCTTGCCTTTCACAGAAACACCGTCTGCTTTTTAACTCATTTCTGAGCCTACAGAATTAAGAATCATGCTTTTGCTTTTTGATCTAAGCAGGTATTCTTCCCAACTAAGTGTGTTACATCCCACATGGATAAAGAAAGAACATGAAAAAAATTTGGGAAGAGACATACATTCCAAATTTTGTTATGGTTCCAGGGATGATAAGTTACCCTGCAAAACTCTACAGTATTCCCAGTGTTTCCACTTCAAAATGCAAGGCACAGCTCCTGATATGCCTCTAAAAAATTGCTGTATTTGCTGAGGTTTATGTGGTGATTGATGGATCAAAGCTGTTCATCAGAAATACCATTTCAACAAAGCCGTACACAAGCTTTAAAATGCTAACGAGTTACCTAGCAGTGGTTTGTTGCTTAGACCTGGTTTTTCACAAAAGATACCTGAAGCATTGGTTTCAGCAGAAGGGTGCAGAGAAATACACCAGCACAGACATTGGGCTGGATGTTTATTCTGGAATGTGTCTTGATGGCTAGTCAATCCAGTATGTATATCCTCTTTCCCAAAAGAAAATCTGTTTGTGTTTTTCCACCCTCCAACTCATTCATAGTTAAGAAAGCTGAAATTCGAGGGCTAATTCCTTTCTGGTTATACTAAATAGGGGAAAAAAAACCCCACCCAAACCAACAAACCCCAAAACCCCCAACTAACTCCAACCAGATAAAACCCTGACACCCAAACCCTTATACACTCAAAATTCTAGTCATCTACCTGCAGTCCCTCAGAATTTCATACCACAAGCAGTTTCCCTGTCCTTTAAATGCACTGCAAGATTTGTGCAACACATTCTATTATGGATTGCAATGAAGAGACCAGAAATCCTTGCTTTTTTCCCTTCAAATTTAATGCGGTGCTTTTAGAACAGTTAGAACACCAATTTGTGAGGATAGACTCCATTTGACAGACAGAATGTAGAACGCAGGTACCCCCGGAGCTGAGGCACCTTCTTGATTCGTGCAAGGATCTGTGAATCCACTGCCTTCTGGTCTGACTTGCGTTGCTCCGTTATCTCGTATTTCTAGAAAGTACAAATAATAATGTTAAAATCCTGCAGAATGACTTCAGACTCTTCTACGGAGATGAGAAAATTCAGGGCAAACCCTGAGTTCTGGCATTTTCAGGAAATCTTTTCTCCCTTTCTTCTAAATATGGGAAAGGTGGTAGGAGACCAGAGGCGGCAGAGGGAACTGAAGCCACTTGTTTGGCTTACATTGCAGATATCAGAGCCAGCAGCATGCTGTTGGCAGTATCAAAACAGCAAAGGTGTTTCTTGGTCAAAAAAGACATTTAACTGGAATAATCACTGCTGCTGTTCTGCTAAGGTACAAGCAGGAAAGAATCCCCAAATTTAAAAGGGGTTTATCTCAATGCTGCTGTATTAATTCGTTTTAATGGCATTACCTCACTTTATTGAGGACCACTTAAAATTCAATTGTCCATGTGTTTCACGGTATTTCCCCCTTTCCAGCCTGGCTTTAAGTAACACGGACATTCATAAAGAATGAACAATCACGTTCCTTACTTCTTTTTCAGTGTCAAAGATCTCGCCTTCCTGGTGCTTGGGCTTACGCAGCCTCTTCTTCTTAAAGTATGCATCAGTGAGATGCTTGGGAATTTTCACTCCAGAAATATCAACCTTTGTAGACGTAGCAATAACAAATTTCTGATGGGCCCTGCGCAGAGGGACACGATTGATAACCAAGGGTCCTAAAGGGAGAGGAAAGACAGAAGAGAGAACAAGGTTAGCTTTCCTGGCAACAACCACTGCTTTTAAGTTGAATTTTTGTAGCATAGGAGATGACTAATTTCTTCAGAGATGCCCACAGCTAAAATCTGAACAATCAACAAAGCCCTTCCCCACACCCTCTAAAAAAGCCAAAAAATGCTTCCCGATCTCTTCCAGGTATTGAAGCTTAATTACCTCCTCTCCACCTTCCTGGAAAGCCACAAAACATGATTCCACTTAGTTACATGAACACATGATGCGCCAAACCATCCGCATGCAGATCTGTAAGGCTACTGACCCCAGAGACAAACTTGAACTTAAAAAAACCCAAAACAAAACAAAAAACCCCCACCCTCCCAACCAACCAAAAAAAAAAAATCATCACACTTAAGGAAAAGTTCTTTACCTGTAACAAGCAAAAGGCCAGTAGCAAGCTGCTTCAAGAAGACGACGCGCTGAAAAGAGATGAGATGTGACATTAGTCCTCAGGACTCAGCACTCCAAAATACTGCAACCAAACCGGGACCGTGCCCACACTCGGCCTGTGTTTCTGGTACAAGCATCAACAAAGCATCCAGGCATGGGTGCAACTGTGCCACCTGGAAAGCAGCCATCACGCGAGCCAAGCTACCAATGCTTCTCAGCTTTGCTAGAGTTACCACATCTACGACAGATCGCGACTCTCCACGTGCTTCACCATTCGAGGCTAAGCAAAGCCAATTAGTGCATTTTTTTAATCTTTGCCTGTTCTAGAGGATGGTGAGACAGCCATCCTGTTGCCCAAATTCTTTCTACAAGTTAAAGGCAAGAACTAGGTAAAACCCAGAAGGGTACCACAACATATCACACAGTCAGAGCCATCCCCCAGTTACATTTTATTCTTTCTGGTCAAGTTTTCCTTCCCTGAACAGCATTCCTTTAAGCAATGTGACATCGAAGCCAAAGAATTCAAGAAAATAAAGGATGTCAGTTAAGACCTGTTAGTAAACATCAAGACAAAGAACACAGTTTAATATAACAACCAAGTGTTACCTTGATAATTAGATTAAGAATGAAAATGTAATTCCTCCCTTGCAACAGGTAGTCTAAGACAAAGTTTGGGCCTCATTGCAACAGTAACAGAAACAGGCATCGGGTCTGCCATTCTGCAGAGCAAAGTTCGCATGACATGAATCTACACACTGTTCTGCGTTGCAGCAAGACTCCCTTAATTTTGTCTAAGCAGCTGGACTAGCCTGTTTTACTTCCAGCTCCGCGTAGAAGAACATTAGTTTAAAGACTGTTTCCCCTAAAGGCAGGACGAGAGAAAGCATCTAGACAGATTTCACAAGAAAGCAGATTTGCAGATTTGCATCTCGTGGCTGAGCAGTGTCCCGTGACATCAGGATACCTCTGCTCAGTCAAAACAGTTTCAGCACAGAAATGCTGCAAAGCCACCGTGAGAGTCAACAGGAAGAAGTCCCCCATTACCTTGCCTCTGTGACGACCGGTCAGAAGGATCAGAACAGTTCCTGGAGTAATAGAGGCCCGCAGTCTCCTCTTGTGCTGGCAAAAGGGCTTTTTGCCATGACTCAAAAGCTTGCGAGGAACATCTTCAGTGGGATAGTATCTGGGCTAGAAAAAGAGGAGCAAAATATCGTACCACCCCTGTATTCCAATGAGACAGAAATCTATCACTACAGTTTAGATTCTTCCTTTTGTGAGAGATACTATATTTCACTAAAGATGACCTTTCTGGAAGATTTTTTTCTGCTGCAACCGGCACTTCAGGAACACACAGAGTATTTTCTGTACAATTACGCACTAGTTAAAGTTGAGACCAGCTCCGCGTTTCTAAGCATGCTTCCAGTTCAGCACAGCAACACAAATGGCAGAGGATAACCCACTTTTGCCTACTAACCATTCTCTAAACTACCAGCATCTCCCCTGAGAATGACAATCACTGGGTCCGTGTCTTGAGGAGATAACTGCCAACACTTCAGTGCAGCACGGCACGGGCTGAGGCTGCTACATCGCCCCAGCCAAGAGGCGCATCATCTGGTCAAAAGTTACACATAACGGCCTCAAACTGCCAGCGTCCCAGTTCTTTTTTTTACCATTTTGCGGATTTTAACCACACGGCTGCCTCCATTCTTATCTCCACCAACTGGCTTGGTGATGGTTGCGCGTGGCTTTTCCTTCTTTTTCTTTTCTATCTGTAGGCAAAGAAAAGGGAAAACGTATGAAATTTCAAACCAAAGTCACCGTGAAAAACATGATTATTTAAACACAGTATTTATTGTCTTACCTTTGTTTCTGGAGCAGTGTACTTGCGCTTGTACAGTGCTTTTCTGGCATACATGGCTGACCGGGAGTATCTCCCAATACCCCGGGCCAGAACAGGGTTACGACTGGCATGGTGCTTCTTAATCTTCTTCTTCTTCTCACCTACTTCCTTCTGGCTTGCCTTCTGCTCAGCCGGCTTCTTCTCACCCGTCTTTTTCTTGCCGGCCGCCTTCTCGCCTGGCTTTTTCTCACCGGCTGCCTTCTCGCCCGCCATCTGTGGATCCAAATAAAACAGAAATTATGACTTATTGCAAGGTGAGCAGAGGAGTGTCTAAGCTGCAGAAACAAAATAAAACAATCAGAACGTGATCCTTTGCGCCATTCTAATAGTTGCCAGCCACCTCTTACAGCCCTGGCAAATCAAGACACTGCAGAGTCAAAAGCCATCCTGCTGCCTGCTGCACTATCCGTCACACAAAATGCTCCTCCACGCTAGTTACAACAGCTCTAAGTTCACCGGATGCATCCAAGCCCTCCTCAGCAGGAAGCCCAAGAGAATGCAAACACACGCCGAGGCCGGCCCCGGGGGTGGTCACAGCCACCCTGGTCTCGGACTCCCCCCGGTCCCGCCGGAGCTGCTGGGCCCTGCCACCCCGCGGGGCTACGCCAGCCTTCCCCGAGCTACCGCTCAGCCCTGCAGAGGCCTCCAGCTCCGGCCCGAGCC
>WAAD01031283.1:0-15204 GCA_013389945.1 Fregata magnificens
TGCCCTTCAGGACTGCCTCCCAAGGGACTCTCTCCCAAGGGACTCTCTCTACCAGCACTGGTCTGTGCAGTCTAGTCACTAGCATTGTTTTTTGTTAAATATTAGTTTCTTTTTTGAAAGTAACTTGCAATTCAGATCTCATTTTTATAGTGTTACTGTAGATTCGTAGTCTAAGTATAATTTTTTGAATGAGTGGACTCACTGGCTCCAGTCTTACAAGATTCCTTAGTGGTATCACTGAAACCTTTATTGCTCCAACTATGTAACTGGAGTTCACTAGGGAGTCTTTCAGCCACAAGTTTATGAACTGACGTTTGGCTCTGCTTGGGTGTGCGTGCACACACACACAATACAGTGGCTATTGACAGGCAGTCACTTTGCAATCTAAATTAATGTAGAAATGAAATGTAAATGTAAATCAGTACTGACTAAGTTTGTAAGATCTTTCAGAATGGACTCCAAGTGGTGTATTTGATACGCAATACAGAAGGGACTCAATACCATGACTAAACTGACGTCGTTTTCATTATGAATGCACATAGCATTCTACAGACAAATGCAGTTTCCTGGAAGAGAGAATTGTTTGAAATGGTACCATTGTGCTATTCCATCAGATACTATGATACTTAAAGTTAGGTGCTATTCATCAATGATATTTGGGTCCAAATTTCAGTTCTAAAACTGTATTTACACTCTTCTGGTGAAGTAAGCATCCAAAGAGTCTAATGAATCCTGTTTTAGATGTTCATTGAAGTCTGTCTTGTAGGTGCAAGATGCTCTGAAACTTATTGCTATGAAGGTCCTGCTTATTTTTAAGAATTGTATTCCTCTTAAGATGGATTTTTCTCTTGTTTCTCAAGAATGCTTAGGCAAGCTGAAGTGCACTGGCCTGATTAATGGAGAAATGACAGAATCCCTTTCTTGGCATATTTTTCTACGTGTATAAACCGAAGTTCATTATTTCAACCTCCAAACTGGTACACTCTTGTCCTGTGTGAAGTGTTCTTTATGCTGTGAAGCATGTTACAGGATTAGAATGCTTTGAGGACAAGCCCTGAAGGCATCTTGTCTAACTGATTTAAGTGAAGCTGATTTTTAAAATTGTGTTAGCATACACATTCATAAACAAACATACACAGATGGTATTTGAAATCAAGGCTTCTTGGGCTTAAATGGTTACACAGCAGCTGCAGCGTTCTCAGGAGGTTCTTGACCATTTTATACAACCTGTGTGTATTGGTGTTTTGATGTGCTTGAAATGTGAGGAGAAACTGTCCAACGTTACCAGGTTGTGCTCAGAGGTATGTCCTCTGAAGGTCACACTGAAGAAGACTTGCGAAAATGAATGCACGTTCATGTGAATGAAATAATTGTTCGTAGCTTCAGAAATCCTCAGGTAAGACAGGTAGTCTTCAAATAAAATGCTACATTCTTTTCATATTTTTTGAAATATGGAAAGGAAGGGGGCTGCAGCAGAGATTGATCTAACCTAGTACCACATCTCCAGTGGTGGTCAGCAGTAGATGCTTAGGGAAGAGTACGAAACAGAAATAGCCTGTCATGATGTTTCCCCAAAATACTGTCCCAGTAGCCAAGAACTTGTGCCTGAGAAGCTTTCTTAGCAGCGGCATCTTGTGACAAATACTTCCTCTGTATATAACACAAAAATTGTACATAATGTGAAGAATTAGCTCCTTTTTCTTTGCTCTGAATCTGCCACCCTCTGGTTTAATCTGATGCACCAGTTTTTTTCCTCTAGTTGAATGCAGTGAAAAATCATTCTCTATTTGTTTTCTCTGTCACTCATGATTTGTAGATCTTTTATCACACCTGCTCCGATTTCTGTTTTCTTCTCTGAAATGTTCTGTCTGCTTAACTGTTCTCTACATGAAAGCTGTTTGACGCCTCTTGTCAGCACTTTTGCTTTCAGTGAACCTTGTCCCATCCTACTATGATGGAGGAGAGTGGTACTGCACGTAACACTCAAACTGTTCACGTCACGTTTTCTTCTAGAATAACTGAACACCTAAAAGTACTGATAACTTTATTCTGGCAATTTTCCAGGAATTGTAGGGTTGGGAAACTAGTGGGGTTTTTTGTTTTATGAGGAGACTACTACAAAACTGAGAGGTCTGCGTAACAGGCAGCAGGACAGCATCTCCAGCTCTACTGCGGTTGCCCCTGAAAAGGCCTAGGAGAATAAGTGTGAGAGACGTTATATGTTCGGGATATTGGTGAAGTCAAAGGAGAGTGTCCAAATGAGGACTATGTCTGCCATTTGACTAAGCTTATTCTAAAGACATCGTTATCTGATTAACAATCCTTAGGAAAATAAATGCTTGTAAAGCAACATCCATCATACAATCTGCCTTTAAAACCAGTTAATTCTTTCGAAGTCAGTAAAGTTATTCTTGGTTGTACTGCTTCCTTTTGGCTGAAAATATCCTTCCCTCCTCCCCCTGTCCAGCTTCCTCCTCAGTTTCCTTTTCCTTGTCTCCCGTATATGCTTTTTGTCAGATCGATCCTGTATTGCAGACAGGGCCCCTAACACTTCCTCTCACTTTTCAGGCAATTTTCACTACCTTTGTCCTTAGGTAGACATCAAACAGAATGTGCCTGGCTGCGCAGACACTGAAATGCCTTGTGAGATATGTTGGGCAAAGGTATTTTTCCACTTTCTCGGCTTGTTACAGTGAGGGGTGTGGGCAGGGGAGCTCTTTGGCTAAACAATAGCAACAAAAGTGGAACTTTAAAAACACAAGAAACAAACTCCTGCTTGCCAGACAGGAAAAAGCAACAATATGGGTGAACCGGGNGGGGGGGGGAATAATGCTGTATGTTGTGGCAGCCTAACATGATGCAGCATTCCTTCTCTGATCAGCAGGAGCATTGCACACAGAATGTAGATGCCACTGCTGTCCATAGGACTGCAGTCCGTGTTTGGGACATGACTGCTGTGCCATTTGGGGCTGCTGTTAGTTGCCAGGAAGTCCTGCACTTCTGTCAGATACTTAGCTGTCTGAAAAGCCCAACAACAACTGAATTGCTGTTACCCTGTGAGGGTAACGCTGGGTTAAATTTTCCGTTTGTAGTATACGTTGTTAACGCTGCGNGTCCGGCGGGGGGCAGCGCTGCGGGGCGCCTGCCTGACGCTCGGCGCTGCTGCCTTTCCTGCCTCATTCGAGCGCGGGAGCTCTTGCGCGTCGTGCGGTCCGGAGCCCAAGGCGGGACATCTCGGTTGCAGAACTGCCGAGTGCCGGGGAGGGGAGGCTGAGCTTTGTCTTCACGGTTTGTACTCGGACAGAATCAGCTGTGACCCCCGAAACCGCTCCTCCTGCAGCCACGATGGTGGCCAAGGATTATCCCTTTTACCTGTCCGTCAAGAGGACAAATTGTGCCCTAGAAGTGCAGACAGTGACCAGCCCTGCTAAAGAGACGGAGGTACTTAATCTACCGGTGATACGGTTGCAACTTTAGTTTTCTTTATAGTGTGATCTCTATTGCCTTGGGGAAAAGTAATGCACTTTGAAAATAGTCTTCTATGTATAGATACCTTGTTTGTTTAGGGCATCCTTTACTGCTGTCTCTAGATGTTGAACTTTCCTTTGGAATAAGGCAAGGAACAAAATAATCTAGATTTTTGTCATCTGTCATTTTAAGGAACTAAAATTAATCTTTTAAGCAGCTTATTGAGAAATACCTGGTTTAGATACATAGTTTAAAGTCATTATATGTATTTTATTCCAGTGCTAACTGTTACTTACAAATTGTTCAACATATGCGGGAACTGGTTACATGCTTTGTTGACTGGAGGGAATCTGGAAAATGGTGTCTTAAAGCTATTTCCTCATCTGTAATAAACCAAGAAATTAATACGATAACACAGTTAACTGAAAACTGTGCCCTATCAACAGGTTGACTACTCTGTTTCTTAAACAGCATGAAATCCTCTCAAGTGACATTAAAAATCTTACTCATTCACCCAAATTCAACATATTCATTTGCAAAATTCTAATAAATGGTGAAACTTTTCAGGAACAATGTTCATGAAAGACTTAAATATTTGATACTTTAGGTTAATGTTGCTTTGTGTGCTCGTTTGGAAAGAAAACAGTGACCTCAAGGATTCTGTCTAGCTGCGCTGGAGGAAGGACAAAATTTCTGTCTGGAAGTTTTTATCACTTAAATAATAGCTTCTTCATTAGTCTTGTTTGCTGAGTAACTTGAAGACAACGTATTAAATTGGGTGCATTTAATACAACTACATCAAAGATTAATTATCTCCGGCAGTTGAATAGATCTAAAGTAACATAAGCCAAATAACTATTTAATCATGATGCTTAAGCTAAGAACTAATAAGAAGATGCTACAGTCCTGCTTTTCAGTGTACTTTTCTATAAAGGGATTTAATTATTGTGGTTAACGAAAGTGGATTTTTTTTTTCAACTGTGTGTTTTTGAAAACTAACGCCCTGAGTGTGTGTACATACATATGAATCTATGTGAAACACAAGTTGTTAAGTACCAAATGGTTCTCTTAAGGGTACTCATTTTACTAACTATAATATCAAAGAAATGTGGTTTTAGCCTTTACTGCATGAAGAGTTTTTTGTGAATGAATAGAATTGTCAAATCTGAAGAGCTGGAGTATTGCTCTCTTATAGTTAGGAAGGGCGGCTTAATTATAGTCAAATTTAAAAGAAAAAGTCTCAGTGAAAGCTTAGAGCATGAGGAAGTATCTAATAACAGATGTGATCTATCAAAATTACAATGTGCAAACAGTCGTTTCGGATTTATAATCTTTCAGTTTGTGTTTTATATGAGTAAGAAAATGTTTTCTGAGAGTATGATGGACTTCCAGCATTCTGAAAAATAAACTTTTAAACATTTTCCTGTTTGTCTTAGGAGGGTATGAAAAGACCACCTGCCACTCCAAAAATTTGGTTAAGGAAGCAGAAATAAAAACTGCTCTTTGGGAAAGGCATTATAAGGATAGATGTATGCAGCCTGTTTCTCTGAAGTCTGTCAATATGGGGGGGAGGGGGAAATCCACGTTTCTTCTCAAGCTCTGATGTTAAGCTGTTCTTCCACCCTTTAGTCTTTACAACTCTAAATAAAGCTATTGGGCGCCTTCTACCACAATTTTGTGTTACTACACCAGAAAGCTAGCTTGTTGTGTGGTGGTTATGAATTTGTGGCTTTGAAAACCTGAGTTTCATTTTATTTATTAACATGTGAAGTTGGTTGATTTATTTAATAACCTAACTTGTGCATAAATGTTGATGTGTGGAATAGAACAGATTTTCTGCTATATAGATGTTGTGTTTTGGCTTTAAATCAGAACTCATTATTATAAAATACTTCCTCTGACCTTATTAAACAATAGTCTTTTAGTTTGTTATGAACAAATACAAAATATAGTCTGGAAGATCAAGTATAATAGTACTTACATGGGGTGAAATTCAGCCAAAACTTGAGCATATACTGAACTGTTAAAATTTTCCCAAATTTCCAACTGGGTCTCTGGGTAACAAGCTGAAGCTTACAGGCAATAGATTAGTTCTTCCTTATTCTTGGACTTCACTTGGAGCCTGCAGAGCAGCAGTGGAAAACCAGGAGTGTTTTTGAGGAACAAGTCAGTGACACAAAAGAGAACAGAGGTTTTCTACTTAGAGTTCATTCTTTAAGCCATGCTGGGTTTCTTGGCATAAACTCCATAGAAGTAGCACAGTTGCAAAACAATGACAAAATCCAAAATGTATGTGAACAGTAAAAATCCGGATTCTGAGAAAAGGCTAATGTACCTCTAGTCAAAGTACAATTATCATAATTCTTTCTAAATGCAGTTTAAGGGTAACAAAACACTTCAATGTCTGAGGAATGAGTTAATAAAGGAAATACTGTAAGGTCTTTACATACCTCATTGCATACGCCGCATAAAATAATGTAGTACAATTCTAGGTGTAAACAGTAGAGAGATGTTGGGCTCTTCCCAGCTTTTTCATAATACAAAAATAGAGACAGTAAAACTTGAAATTTGCTTGCTTTAACGTATAAAAAGCCCTGTATCTTTCACAATGATATATATACACACACACCATTTACTGTGTTTCACTGGTTAAAGCAGCTCTAAAGCACCTCTAAAGGAAACAAAGTGAAGCAGAGCCAGTGGATGGGCAGCAGATAAGAGCTCGCACAATCACAGAATGAGGTTTAAAGGTCTGAAGTCATGGGAAGACATGAATTCCTCAGAGTAAGGATGTTCTGTTCTGCTGTACAGGATCTAATACAGTGCCTGGGTTTAGGTTCTAAAAACTGCAACGGTGGCGTAGAATTCCTTTGTGTCTCCCGAATGGTGTATGTCTGCTTACATCTCTTACCCTGCAAAAATCTTAGACCTAGGAATCAGGGCTGTTTGCAGTCTGTCTTTTGTTGTCTCCTGATGTGCTCACTATTTTGACATGCAGGAGGTTTAGGCTGCCTTGTGCTCAGGACTGAGTTTAATTCGGCGTGGGGAGTGTAGGAAAATTAACCTGAAGGGTAACCCACAGGCCTCTGGGCCGTGGCACATCATTAACATGAGAACCAGGCATGGAGCCAGAGGGAGAGGGGCCAAAAGACTGAGATAAACTGCAAGTCATGAATTTTCTTTGATCTTCATAAACGTATGTATTTCATTTTTAATGAAATATTAGCAAGCTGCAGTTTTGATATATTTCAGGTAAGTTCATGTGCAGTGTAACTGCAGTGAGCTGAATGTGGAAACATGTCAAACCCTCACACTTGGAATTGCTGATCTGTTCTGCTTAATGGCAATTTGAAACAAACAGCTTGCCTTTATTTTTCCATTCAGTAACTGGCCATATGATGTCTGCTTGTTAATTGGCAGTCCAGCTTCATATCCAGTTTGTTCCAGAATGGAAAAGGTCTGTCTTAGGTAGTCTGTACAAGCAGCTTCTAATGAGAGGAAATGCAGAATTTAATCAACTCTACATTAGTTGTCTGGGTTTTTCAGAGTTTGTTACTTGTGTTAATTCACCTCAGTGGGAGGTTTTCTGCTAATTCACCTTCATTTCCTAACTGCTGGTAGACATACTGATTTCTGGATATTGCAGACGAATGATCAGTCAAGATAGCTGGATGCAACTTGTCCTTATGCTACTGACACTTCAGTGGTTCTGTCTTGCACACGGCAAATGAAATCTGAGGTCTTAAGAGCGGTGACTAATGAGGGCAGCCTGTTTGTGGCAAGGAGCCCATCTTTGATGAACACATGATGCAATAGTGTGTTGCAAACTTCAGCTGATTTTCTTCAACTGAGAATACTTCACCACTTCTCTTTATGGCTTTTCATTGTACCCCGACTATCGTTTCAGGTCCTCTTCTTTATAACACTGTGATTAAAACACAATGTCTCTGGATTTTGCTTTATTTGCTTGCTGGTTTTGCGGAGACTGGCAGAGGAGCAAATAACAAACCTCCTCCTGCTTCCATCAGAGAGTGCAGGTGGTGGACGGAACCCTGTGGATTCGAAGGAAAGTTGTATTATTGATACACACAATTTATTGGCTGATCAAATTGCCTTTATGTATCAATTTACTTAAATAGCTTAAATTCTTCTGATGCTGGCAGTTTTACTAGTGGGATGCCTCTCCCAGGTTTTAGGATGGATTTGCATGGATGATTACAGTTACCTTTGTGCAGCACTGAACTATACTTAGAACTGCTTTAGAGTCACTTACTTTGTTTTTCTTGACCATCAGCCTCAGCTCTAGGAGAGTGAATGTTCTAGAACTTCCTAATCAGAATATTTCTAAGATACTGTGAAGCAAAGGCAAATTCTCTGCTGTTTCAAGTATTAAAAAAATATAGTCTTTATTAGCGCTGGTAACAATTGAGAATGTTGTTCTAGTTTTAGATTTGCTTCTCTCTGAAGGTGCAAAAAGCCTGAGATGCCTCGCTGAATTTATTTTTAGGTTAAGTGTTTGCTGTATTAAGAGACTCTGTTGTAACACAGGTTGTTTTTTCTATTTCAACCTTTTTTGTTTGTTTTGGGTTTTTTTATCCTGCTGAAGGTTAAATACTGATAACATCCTGTGGAACAGAACTTGAATGTGGTTTGGTTTTTTTGGTTTTTTTTTTTTTTTTTTATTAAACTCCAAGTTTTGGGGGCATTTATTACAACTGTTTAATCTTAGGCCAATTTAACTAGTAGCAGACTAATAAAAATAATAATGTTGGGCTTCCTGCCATGACAAATGTTGACTTACCCTTATAAAGTTGACTAAAAACTAATAACCTTTAAAGTATAGGAGTATGGAAATTTAGCCAGTTACATGAAGTCTGAAACAGGGTGGTTCTGTTTTAGTTTGCTGGCACTGCTTGTGAATTATGTTTGAAACAAAGGTTACTGTACTGTTTCAATTTATAGTGTCTTCCATTTATTACACTGTTAACTCTTTTGAGACTAATTTAAGTTAAAACATTTTGCGCTAATGGATGCTCCCACAGCACAGAATGAATGCTTTGGATAGCTGTTTGTCTTGGTTCACAAATAGAAAGTACATCAAAAGGGGAAAAAAAATAACCAGCATACTTTATAAAATGTCAGGAAAGTTAGCAACCCCAAATCCAGAATTACTACAGTAAATAATTATCTTAGACCTTGTTGAACTCCAGTAAGTTAGGATGTTTTTAACAAGCATTGCCAATTTCAGCAGTTTTATATGTAGATTGAGAGGTTAATTTGTCTTTGAAGGTAAACAGGGTAAATTCTAATATTGTAAAATGGGAATTTCCTGTACTAGTTTTCACCTAGCATTTATTTTCTGGGCTGCCTTAAAAATCTTTGTACGTTCCTTTTGTTGAGTTTGTTTTTAAATACAATCAGAAAAATCAACACAATGTGGTCACAGTAGTGCTGCATGTGGGCTGAAGACACAAGTGTAACGACCCCTCAGGGAAATATTTTCCTTTGTTTGTCAAATTCAGCACCAGTTCTCGGACATGGAGGCTGTTGTTGAAGTTGCTGATAAGAGATGGGAGAGTCAGGTGGAAAAACAATCATACCAGGAGTGAACATTTGCTTTTACTGTTCACTGGGAGGAAATCAGTGGCTAAGCCAGTCAGGAGCATAGAGTGAAAGAATTTTGAAGTGAGGTACTGAAGCAGATGAAGACCTTTGATACGGCATCTTGACTGCTACTTTGTGCTCTTCAGTATGTGTTATCCAGGTCATTGGTACTGCTGTTCTGCGGGCGATATAAAGGGAACCTGGCCCAGTTATTTTTGTTTCCTTTCCTTCTGTTTGTTAGAAAATTAAAACCAATCTTCTGCGAGAGTAATTTATCCATCAAAGTGTGGTAATTAAGCTGTGGGTGGCCTTGTTGAATGACAATGTATAGAAAACTAATCGATATTATTAAATGGATTTAATTCACTCTGATACTCCGCTTTAAACTTTGAGAAAATTCCATTATTTACATCTACTAGTAAAAAAATTGTTTTATTTTGTGGATGAAGAGCACAAGAAGTGTTAGATTCTTCCCCTAAACAGCCTCCTAGAAGCTCTTCATATCTGTGTAGTGTGTTGTTGGATACAATATATCCAATTATTAGGTGCTGGTTTCACTAATGAAGAAATAAAAATAGCATCAACTTAGCTGTTAATACATTGCAACTAATGTAAGTGCCTAATTCTTCAAAGGATTTTCTGCTTTAACATGCTTCCGTGGCTGTTAAATGTTTAGCTTGCCTCAGGAGCGGCTGCTGTATGCTAAGATTCAGGCTTTTAAATGGTAATCCGTGTATATTAGAGCCAAAAATAATGATACAAAAGTTATCTTTTTGCCAAGATGTCATCATTTTGAAATGACCATATCACAGTTTTAAAAAGCAACAGCTCATTCAGTTATGCAAGGCAAAAAGACTTAAATTTTACTGAAGAGGGAGTTGGCAGAAGTTACTCAGAAGAATATGGCTTCCTGCTAGCACTATAGCTGAAGCTGCTTGCTGTATGCATTTCCCAGCTGTCCAACAGCAGAAGACTAATTTTTGGAGAGTTATACATTAAAAGCTAGAGCTTTCCTTTCTTACTCAGCACTCTAAACCATTAGGTTAGAGTTTAATATGTGGAAGATACTAGAAATACAATTGTACGTATATATCGGATCTACAGAATAAATTACAGTGAAGAAGCGATCTAGAGCACTGTGGCCTTCATGCCAAATTAGAAGAATGGTGAGGCATGGCATCTTTGAAACTTATTATCTGATAGCTTCCTGTCTTAAATTGGTGATAATCAGTGATTATGCCATTCTTCCTACGAATCCCCCAGAAAAATATATGAGAAAAAATATACTCTCTCAGAAGGACATAGTAGTTGTTTGTAATGTCCACTGTATGGTTTCCAGAAACATCCAGATTTTGGACACAGATTTGTTTGTTTTATCAGTTTGTTCACAGTTTCAAGAGTTCTTCTTGAGGCTGCATATATACATGGTATTTCCAGCTTTAATTTTTTGCTCTCTGAATTCAAATATTACCAAAGTAATTTTGAGTTCAAATATACAGCTCCCTCCAAAAGCCATCTGCTCTTTGTTCTAGCCTAGTCAGGTATTAATTTGACTTCACTTGACTGTTCAGCCTTTGAAGTTCCTGCAGTCATGTTTCCCTCAGCTTTATTTAGCCTTATATCAAATTTAAAGCCCTGTCAGATTAACATTACTTGTTCACATATACGAGCTCCACAATTTGGAAACTCTGCCAAACTGTAGTCTGGATCTTTTGTTTTCTAACTTACTTCCCCTGTTGTTTCGGCAAGCCTTTGTGACTCTGAAAAGGCAGTCTAACATTTTGTTTTATTTCAAAACTCTGAAATTATTTTTTTATATCAATAATAACAACTTTAAAAGGTCAGGCAAAACTTTGTAACTCCTGGATTTTTTTGTGTCATAACTTGGCCCAGTTCCCAGGCTGGGCAGGTGATGGTTGTTGCAAGTGGATCCAGCCACTAAATCCCATCTCTCAATCCTGTCTGCTTCTAAGTTCCCTGAATTAGGAGGGGGAGCAGGAGGAGTGATGACTTTGGGTAGCTCTGAGTCTTCTGAGCACACTCAGAGGTACAGACCTGGAATCTGGTGTTCATTCTATCTTGACAATAGGTCCTTACTGGAGCCTCTTCATACTGGACAGACACTGGAATTGCACAGTTCTGCATTCCCATGTGCTTAGATTCATACCCCAAAAGATTTTATGATTGTGGGACCCCTGGTTAAATGGAAAACCAGAGCTTTTTCAGAGACAAATTAGTAAAATAATGAACACATGTACTAGGAATTCCTAACCGCAAACAGTTTATTCTTTTAAAAAAAAAAAAAAAAAAATTGAAGAGGCTTGGGAAGCAGCGTCTGGAGTGCAGCTCCCTGATCTTATTGGACTAATGTGGAAGTGCAGAGTCTGGTCGGTATCTCTGGGTAAAGCAGAATAGCTCACACACTCTCCTCTTTGCATTTGTTTGAAGAACAGAGCCCTTGGTGAGAAAAACAACCATCTGTTTAAAACTTTTTTATGCACTGGACTCTGGAATTTTTCCCTGTCCAGATCATTGGCCTCAGTAGTTTGTTCAGCTTCTCTGTGGTGCTGGTGTGGAGAGGCGACGACACAGCTTGAGAATGAGGGTATTGATGAAAGGGGGGGGGTACAGGCAGAATGGATGTAGACCATGCAACAGAAATACTGTGATCCAATGTCTAAGTTTCAGTATTACTATCTTACTGTTTTAGAATTGCTCTAGTAGTGCTATATTTTCATTGCACAGTCAAAACCTTACCTGTACAAACTTTACTATTCCACAGTGGAGGGGGTGAGTCAGTGCTGATGGCTCTTGTTAGACTTCTGAGGGAGATGGCACCTGGAACACTAAGGTTTGATGAGTTTTCACTTCCAGCTGGCTATCTTAACCTAACAGACTGTTTCTAATGCGGGCTGAAAATCACATTAGAAGTATTCAGAAAGCTTTCACTGTAATTAAGAACTTCAGATTAACAACATTTACTTTCAGTCCTAATTGGTAAAGGTGTAAAGTTTTAGACTTCTGAAATTATTGACTCATTATCTTAAATAATTGTTAGAGACAATCCTGTAATAATGCTCATCTCTTTTAATAAGATCAAATTCCTAATTTGAACTACATATTTTGGCTGTTTTGAATCCTGATCAGATTTTTCAGTGTGAGATCAGAACATGATACACCACATGAGGAAGACAAAATGGGATGTTGAGGCAGAAGGAGTAGGACCTCTGCAGGCATACCTTCACAACCCATTATCTAACTTTCCTTTGACTCCTGGGAGAAGTGGTGACCTCTGGTGGCTTACAACAAGAAGCTCTAGAAGAGCTTGATGTTTTTTGATGGTGACTGAAACTCTACTGTGTTCCCCCTGGAACTGTAGTCATCCTTGGCTAGGACACAGTGCAGGTTTCAGGGAGCCTTTGGGCTGTCTGACATGTAGAAGGGGAAATCATATTTCTTTTTTTCACTTCCTCTCACTCTCCAAGAGAAAGAAGGTGATTTCCATTCTTTTTATTCAGGCTAATTTTCTCCAAGGTTATTTGATGCTGTGCATCAATTTTCACAGCTGCCTGAGGTTTATGTTCCCCACACGGCACAGCAATTTAGGTCCTGGTCTGAGTGCTTAGCCTGCAGGCTTTGGGTAGTAATTAATAAACTTCAGCTACAGTCACACACACAGTATTTGGAAGTATTCAAATAAGGATAGACTGACTTGCTGTTCCTTACTTAATTTTAAACACTACTCAGGAAGTTTTATTCGAGTTTTTTGCAACGCACTCAAATGAAATGCTGCAGAGATGGCAGTGAAATACAGATTTACTACTTTTGTGATTTCATTTGCTGTCAGTAGACTCCTCATAAAATTATCCAAGGGCTTCTGGGCTTAGTTTTGTTATAAGTTAAGACTGAAAGACTGTGTGAAATTGTGAATAGATCACAATGTGTGTGGAAAAGGTCTGTAAGACTATGGGCAGCATTTAACGTTCAAGCAAGATATGGCTATGATGTTGTATGGATCAAATTTGTGCTTTTTTGCATGAGTTTTGTCTTTTGACCACAGAACATATACATAGCAGCAAAGTTGTAAGATAACAGAAAGGATACAGCGGTAAAGAAGGAGAAATCTTGTCTCTTAATCCTAATCCCCCTCTCCCTGTCTTCTGGGAAGTCTATACAGTCGTGACTTCCAGATTTTCGGGGTGTGGTATTTATGCCTAAGCAGCCTTTGCTGCTAAGGTAGAGCTGCTAGCAAAAGCTGTGCTGCTGGCACAGCATTGCCCAACTCCGTCTGGGACTTCGTGTCCTTTCACTGCAGTGCAGCACGATTCCTAACAAGCAGGCTCTGCCATGGGATATTATTTGTGCACCAGGACTGGCATTCTGAATAATCATAAAAAAGAAACAGCTGATGGCTGAGCCACCAGTTAGAGAAGAATTACAGTGGAATCTCAAAGATTTTTCTTCTTTTTTGGGAAGAGGGGGGTGGGGAGTGGGGGATGGTGATGCTGTAGATGAGTATGCTAGTGGTGCTGCAATGACGTAAAAAAAATACTCCTTCAAAAACCCATGTCAAAGACATGGTTGCTGAAAAGGAAGGAATATGAATAGCAGTGCAACGGTGAATATAAGGATGTAACTTGATTTAGGCTGCTAAAATTCTTTAAAGCCAGGTTTCATGTGTGTTGGAATACATTATTTTTGCTAGAGGGTTAAACACTTTGTCCCTCATCTCAGCTGGCATTTATGGATTTCCAGGTCTGCCTGCTGGGAAGTAAATTAAATATGTAGCTGCTTCTCACCTTTCCTCTGATGCTGTACTAATGGAAGAGAGTTTTTTTTGCCAGTAATACAGATGATGACCATTGCTGCTGAGATGATTTATTTTTTCGTATCAGGAAGGATGACAAATCTGCATTATTTCCAGAAGGATTTGGATTTCTGAACAAAAGGATAATAGGCATGCTTCATTTTCTTAAAGCTATGTCTAGGAAATTGGAGGCATAGCAAGCCTACAAAAACTTTATAAGCATGGCTGAAAAAGAAAGATGAACTGCTTTAGGATGTCCTTGAAATATGATGTTGGATGGGTTTTTTAACTTCACTTGGAAGGTTTGGCTCTTTTTCTGTCAAAAGTTGACTTTTGCATGTCCTGTTCAAGATCCATTAAATGTCAGATGGAGGTTAGGAAGCCAAGGGTAACTGTTCTATTTTTATGTATTTCTAATCACTTTTTTCTTGTGTTACAATTTCTGTTAACTTTTTAAATCTGCAGGACAATTGGCATTTTATATTGAAGTGGTTATGTATTACTATAAGCACTGTTAAAAGTATATATGAAAAGAAAAACATTTAATTGAATGCTTTATGGTAGATTTTTGTTTAATTTTTCCTTTCTATTTTATGTGAAAATTAAATATATGTAAACATGTTATTAATGTGTTTACCTGTATATATAAGTATTTCCATAGGAACATGCACTCAAGGGACAATTACAGTTAGAGATTTCTGTCTAATTTATATTTTCTGGAATAAAATACACTTAACTGAATGGAGTCAAATGCTGACAGTGCCAGAGGCAAAGAAACAAACAGAATCGTTTTTATTTGAAAGTATTCCTTTCAATGACGAGATTATCATAACATGCATTAGCTGCAGAGCACTGCTGAAAATTCCTCTTTCAAGAATGAGTTAATCTAATAAAACGATTTTGTCTTTCTTTACCTTTCTCCCCTCCCCTGCTCCCAGCCGTGCCAACTTCTCTGTCATTACATTTTTCAGCTGTTTCCAGGATCTGTGTGTACCAGCCAAGAGTAATCTGTCATTGTCAGCATTTAAAACTGCTATTGTTTATTTACTACCCTAATTATATACCAGGTTTACAAACTTGCTTTTTACAAATGCTTTCTCAGGAAAATCAGCAAAACTGGTGGCAATGTTTATCTGATTATGCTCACACTCCCTCCATTTTTTTTTTTTCCTTTTCCTTGTCCTCCTCCCCCTTCTACAGGAGCCCAGTAACAAACGGGTCAAGCCGCTTTCCAGAGTTACATCACTAGCGAGTCTCATTCCTCCTGTACGTGCCACTCCATTGAAGCGGTTCAGCCAGACACTTCAGGTAATCACAGTAAATGC
>WAAD01031286.1:0-10230 GCA_013389945.1 Fregata magnificens
ATGACTTGTAATGTGTTTATGTTGGTTTAGAGTTTAATTTCTTCTCTTAGATTAGGTGGTTGACTTAAGGATTGTGCTTTTCAGTAAAATACCATGATTCATCAATGTTTGATCATGAGTTAATCCAAAAATATTAAGGTATTGCAATCCTTGGAGGAATAGTAATGCACACACATACACAAGCACAATTGCATTTTCCTTTCTTGTGCTTAGGGGCAGCTAAACCTTTGCGACATTGCACAGCAAGGCACAAGTGTCAGGAGATAGAAGCAACACTCAAGAGATCTGCTGCTGTTAAGATTGCAGTTGGAAGAGGCATGGGGATGCAAAAACCCAATACCTGTATGAGTCAAGATTGGTGAGATGATTGGTACTCACAAAGGAACACAATAGAGAGGGAAAAGATTTGCTTTTTACATTGTTTTGGGCAGTTGTTTTTTAATCACAGCCAGTCTCTGCACTGTGCATAGAGTACAAGAATGACCTATAGGTCCTTGCTGAGAGATTTATGATATTTAAAGCTAGGAATCTAATCTAAACTCTTTGTGTGGGCTTCTTCTAGTCCCTGGAAACATGTGGCACCTCCACAGAGTCGTTCCCATCTATTTTAGACATCTGTATAAATCATGGTTAATCTACCATGGGCATGCATTTTAGCTCGAGTCTATAGATGATGACTAAATGACTAGTTTAGAGAACATGCCCCACATGTGGATGACTAAAGTTAGGTAATGCAATCCTAACTTCAGCTGGACTTGATGAATGCCTAACAAGAAATGGGGCCAAAATCGGAACCTACTTTAAAGCACTAGAGGCAAAGAATATGTCAGAAACAAATCACTTGGGTTACAGCTCTAATATATAATATATCTAATCAGAGTCAAAAATGGCATGACTGGATCCTTACGGGCCAGGGTTCCCTGTCAGTGTGTCCAAGGACAGGTCTGGACAGTGTGGTGCTGAAGTGTAGTGTTTTGCACTTTTAAAGACCATCACCTTCCCATACCTGCTACCTGTTTCTCATTCCACTTTTCACCATTAATTTTTCATTACACATTTTTGCCATGTCCTGCCTACCTCTAGTCCTTGTCTGTCTATGGCTTATCTGTTTGTGAAACTTCATGAGGTCTGGCAATTCAAGGAAATGCATCATGAGTTTTGGGAAGGAAATGAAAAAGTGAAACTTTCTAAGAAAGGGTTGGGGCAGGAAAGGTAGGGAAATTGCTGCCTGCCATTGTGGCCTAGTGACTGAATCAGATAGGATGCATGCTGAGTTGGGATGAGGAGAAAACATATGGATCATGGGCAAGCCCACTGGAATATATGGATGGCCCCTTGACAAATGGAAAATACATACGTCTCTGCAATTGTGTCTGGCTGGGTTTATGGGAAACCTGGACCATGTCTAACCTCACCAATACCTGTATCACTTCACCAATACATTGTTTTGATTCACTGATACATGCTTTCACTTCCCTGATACATTGCATCCACTCCTGATACTTCAGAGAAGGACTATGGCCAGAGCTCTCTTAGTCCCCCAGGCATTAGTACCTGCTGAGTATTCACATCAAAAACCAGGCTGCCAAATTGACGTAGTGGTTGGGCCCACCGGCTCAGCCAGCTTTCACCATCTCAGATATCACAACCTCCTCAAATGGTGTTCACCACTGTAGGGACTTCTTTTAAACGNCTGAAGAATGTGAACTATTTATAATAGGTAACAAGTATGTCTCCTTATCCTCTTTCAAATCCTCCTTTATTCTTCTTCCTTGGCTTCAAGGCCAATAAATAAATAAGTAAGCATGACAATAGTCACACTGCCCAAGGACTGCAAGTATATTGCCCATTATGGAAATTGCTATTCTCTCATCATTTTCTTACACTTTGCTTGCCTGTCTGCTCTCTGTAATATCTTACAAACTCTTTGAGACAGAGAGACATATTTCTTTTTTGTGAATATACAGTCCTCAGGGTGATGGGAATCTTGCCCATGGCTATTGATCATAATTACTTTATTTAAATAATAAAGGCATGGTCTGGTCAAATCTGGGATGGGCTGATTTCTAACTCCTTTGATGAGGATCCTTCAAAATCAAGCAGAGGTTCTGAGCAGCAGCAAAAGCTGCCATCACCCAGGTTTCCTATCTGTCACACATTTTAAGCAGAAAGGAACATAAAAGTGATTCCAAAGACACTGGGGGGTGGAGGGATGGGGAAGAAAAAAAAAAGGTGTTCTAGCAGAGACTGGCTTCATATAGGAGGAATTTGTTAGAGTCCTGCCTTATAAGACATCTATCATACTTTCTATAATTCAACTGTATGGGGTTCTCTTCTGTCCACAAAACCCATGCCGCTCACTAGCAACTAAGAAAACAGTTGATGTGCTTAGGTGCTTGCATGAAATCTGCCTGGCACTTGGAGGTGCGGCAGCACGGATCCCACTGGAGAATATCACATTCCCCTTTCAGGAAGATAGAATGAGGCCTGTTAATTAGAGAAAAATCTCACAGCTGAATTAGTAACATGATCAGGTGCTCACACTGAGACAGCATGTAGTTGAGGAAGATAAAATTGGCTACCTGCCTTGTTTCAGTGGATGGGATTAAGCTCACTAAATGTGGACATTGCAGAAGTTCCTATTAAAACTCTATCTTCACTAATTGTCACTAGAAGAATTAGACAGTGTTAGGGTGCAATTCATTTATCTCAGAATAGATCTGTAAAATGGGTCAAATAAATTATTCCTCAAAAAGACCTTTTATCTCTGGGATCAACTACATTTATACTGAAGATAATTGAAGTTAGATGTGATGAAAGCCACCCAAAATGTTGTACTGTTGTCAGATGATAAAACCAAAAGGTATCTCTATCCATTTGTGTTATAATCATCATTGATAATTATGGCGATTTCAGAGATTTAGGTCAGGCTAAGATACTGCTGTGGTGGATGGTTTAAAACCAGAAAGGGATGATGATACAGGGGTTCCTGCACTAGATGTGGCTTCAGCCTTTAGAGGCGTACAGACAGACAGACTCTGTTTGTTCTGTTAACTCTTCAAGTTGGCCAGACTTCATCTCAGTGAGTGCTTAGCCATGATGAGGATTTGCGTTTCCTAACTCAAGCACAATACTGAGCTAACGTAACTAGGTTACTTTAAGGACTTCAATTTTTAAAAAGGATAGATAAAAAACTTACATCTTAAAAAAAAATACTGCAAGTCTTCCCCTGTCCTGCCCTGCAGAAAGTGCTCCTATTCCTTCCCCTGCCTTGGATTTCTTGTGGGACCTTTACAAACCACTTCATATCTGCATACCTTACCAGCTCCATCTATGAACTGGGTTGTCAGTGCTTCTTCATAGCAATATTGTGATGTGAAATACAGTCAAGACTTTGAGTATCTTGCAAGCTCTAGAAATGAAATCTGTATATGACTCGACTAGAAACACACACTTAATGGCAGGTCTTGTATGACTTCATGTTTCATATGACACCTAATCGGGATGGAGGAAACAACATCTGTTGAATTCAGTCAAATTTAAAGTTACTAGTCAGTTGATAGCTGTTTTACACCATTCTATATGATTTACTTATTTTTTACATTACTTTTTCCTCCCTCTTAACCCTCTTTTAGGTGGGATATTGGGTTGCTCTGTGTGAAGGAAGGTAAAAGTGTGCTCCAGCATGTATATGAAGCATAACATTCTAATCCCCACCGTCACCTTTCCACGAAGCTACAGTAAGATAAATAGAGCAATATCCATATTTTACAGTCTATAAAATCCAGATCCTCTTTAAAAAATACCTTATGTGTAATGCATACACTTGCTAGCTTATTTATCAACATACACTTATGCAAAATGTATATAGATAGGACATTTTGTTTTAGGGCTAAACCAATATTTACTTGTGGAAAGCACTCAAGTGTATCTCTGTAGAATGGAGGAGAGCCTGAAAAGATTCAGGCATTTTAGAAAACAGTGAGTGATAAAAACACAACATATCAAGCTTGTAATTAACCCCATATCTCACTGAAAAGAATAAGGGTTGGATTGTGATTGGAAATGCCTGCTTGCAGGAGGGCATCTGCTGAAGGTCAGGGCGGGGAGGGGAGGAGAAAGAAAAAAAAAGAGAGGGCTGACCACTGATTAAAGATATTTCACAGTAATCTTTCCTTTCTTTTGTTGTGTTGTTTTGTGATAGTTAATGCATTTTGGGGCTGTAGTTGAGCAGGGCTAAACCAATAATTTTTTTCACAATGAGAACAATCAGCCATTGGAATACTGTCCCCAGGGAAGTGGTGGATTCCCCAAAATTGGACACTTTTAAGATTTGGCTGGGCAGGATGCTGGGCCTTCTTATCTAGACCGTGCTTTTGTCAAGAAAGGTTCGACCAGATGCTCCTTGAAGTCCCTTCCAGCCTGGGATTCTATGATTCAATAGAGTCCCATATCTTCATTCAGGTTGGGTACTAAGATTTTATTAGAATGGTATTCTTTTTGAAATATTTTTAACACATCAGGGTTCCTTAGAGACTACTGGCCCTTTCAGCTCTGCTAAAGAAGTAAAGTAGATCTCAACTCCCTCACACACACAAAAAAAAAAAAAAAAAAAGCAAAAAAAAAGGTCCCAGCTGCTTCTCTCCTTTTGCCCCCAGTTCCAGGCAATGTAGATTTTAGCTATAATATGGGAACTGAGAAATGGGAGCTGGTAATAAGAGGCTTAAGATGAAGCCTGGACCTGAACATATGAAGCTATGGGTCATTAGTCATGGTTTCAAAGCTTGTGTTATGACTCAGCTTTTCACCAGAATTTTTGACAACAGAACTTGAGTTTGAATTTGACTTAAAAAGAAAAAAAAAGAAAAGAAGAAAGAAAAAGAGAATAAAAAAGAAAAAAAAATTGAGGGGAAAAAAACAGTTAAAAGAATCTAGGATAAGAATCTTTGACATTAATAAATCCCTTCTTTTTTCATAATTCTTTCTTGATTCTTTCTGGTGCCCATTGCATCAAATACAAGAACTGTGAGTGCAGAAAAAAAACACATGTCCAAAATCAACTTTGTTCTTTCTATCATTGATATGGTATACTTACTATACTAACTTTTACATTGAAAAGATCACTTTATGTGACTCATCTCTACTGGTTTTATGAGAGCTGTGGAGAAGAGTTTTCGAGTTCTTGGAAGAGCTCAGAACTGTGATGTCTTCTATTGAATTTTTTTGGGTTGAGTTTCACAGTTGCACTACACAAAAGATTTCCAGCAATTCTCAAGACACTTGTGATGTCATGGGAGCTGAGAGATCCATTTTTGTCAGTCATTTCTTGATATTATTGTCCTACTTTTCTCCCTTCTGGGAATTATACCAATCAGTTCTGGGGTCCTGTCAGTGGAATAAAAAAGAAAAAAAAATCGATTTGCATAGCTTCTCTAATGATAGTGAAATGCTTCCCTTACTTTCCACATATTTTCCTCTCCTCATCGTATTTTTCATCTCCTCATCTCTGCTTCCAATGTTTCTGTGTATTGTCTCAACTGTCTGGAAAAACAGAGTGAGGCACTGAGCTGAAAGTTCCCCATAGTACAGGAAGACATTTATTTGGAGACCTATGGATTTAAAGAGTTTCTTTGTGAATTGGCAACAGCATGCATGTAATTTTTAAGGATTCTGGAAGTAGGTGGTATATGCAAGCGATTTATAAATTGGACCCTTAATCTCTAAGTTGATTGTACTAAACACCAGATTAGGTCGATTGTTATTTTGAATTAGTCTTGTTATGTGATTATAGCGGGGCTTAAGGATTCACATTAAAATAGCTTCAGCTTAGAAAGGATTCTGTATCACACCAGGAACAATAGAACATTTCAACTAGTTCAAATTTGAGTTTATTCTGTAACCCTGTATTCTCATCACCAGTGCTACAAATTCTGATTTGAGACTATATTCTGTTTAGCCACTAATGTCTGGACTTTCAGCTGCACTGAACACTACTGCAGACAGTTCCTTATCATTCATATCCCACTGCATCATGCAAATTGCTTGGCTCCCAGGATGTTCTGCATTTGTCACCATGACATACTAGACAGACAGACAATTAAGTGATGAAAAACTTTAATTCAACTTCCCAAACTGTACTTTGTAATTAAAGGGTAAAGTGGAGAAGAAGCCTACAGATTTGGGGGTTTTATCTAAATTCAGGATATTCCCTTGTAATTTGTTAGTGCTAAAATGCCTGTAGACACAGGCAAAAAGAAAACCACAGCAAAAACCTGTTTTGCTAATTAAAACAGCCCTGAAGATAGCCAGTAGGTAAGATATTTAACAAATATTAAAGAAATTGCAAAAGATGTGTTTCTCAGAAATACTCCGTCAAAGAACTCTGAGGTTTCAAAATTGTTTTCTGGAAATCAGACATCAGACACAAACTTGGGAGTTTCAAGGAGGTCTCTGGGCAATTATTTGCACTTACACTAAATATGCTGCCTCACAGATCATTATGCTCACCAGTCTCAGTGCCCTGAGTGTGCTCCCCTCTCCTTTTAGTTTGGTTGCCTACGCTTAAGGCCAGCTCTCTGACATGGCTCAGGTGCCTAATTTCAGTTCAGACTGTTGTGAAAAAAGAGTTGGGTGAAGCATTTGCAGGCGCTCCCTGCTCTTGGGAGCTGCTTTTAATCCAGGGCTCTCGATATTGTTCTGAGTTGTCTGAGCTATGCTGCACTGTGTTGCAGTCATACCCGTGCCTGATTGTGTACCCCATTAATACAGGCCCTTGCCTGGATGCTGACCTACAAACTTGACTTCCCAGCTTGATGTCAGACGTGACTCATTGTGCTGGACTTTCATGGCAATCACAGGACACTGTTTTGACCTGGGTCGCTGTCTCTGGATTTTATCCTGACCCTGGACTGCTTACTCCCCTTGGATTTCTGTCACCACTAGGAACCTGTTTGGTGACCACTGGATGGTCACCTCAGCCTGGTTACCCTTCCTGGAACCTCTGTCATGCAATAACATTTTTTACATGGTTTTGGTCTAGCAGCAATTTAGGATTTATTAATATTTTTGAGATAGATCACAAAATTAGGTTGTATAATCCTTAAGCATCAGCCAATTTAACAGAGCAATTCAATGGAATTTTTTATAATCAAAATAGTGACTCAGTTAAAGATTCGAGAATGGCAAGGGTCACCCAAAACTTACAACAGGGTTGTACACACAGATGGGTTTAAATCAAACCACACACATGCACATACAGACCAACAAAGAGCTCTAAATCAAATAGCACACGTACACACAGAGAGGCAGACAAACAGTTTAAATCAAATTGCACACACAAACACACACAGAGGTTAACCTGTGTTTAAAATTTCCCTTTTTGTGAGTTTCATTAATTACTCACTTCTATGTGCCGGCATTGATCAGCAGATGGTAGGTGAACCTCACAAAGTCAGGCCTTTGAGTCTTTGCAAAATCATCAATGGACGATCCTTCAATCCTCACGAAATCTACCCTGAGAGGCGTCCCAGCTCAGGGCGAGATACTGCGTCACACAGCCTACTGCGGTCCCGGTGAGCTCAAAAGGTCTGCCTTTTGGATGGTTATTTATAGGATCTCGAGATGATTGGCTTTGGTCAGTATTTCCCATTCTGGCCACCATTTCTGCTGAGTCATTCCGGTATACAATTCAGGTACCACATGGCCCAGGTGTGGCCAGAGGGTGCTGGCACCCAAGTCGCTGTACTTGTGACTAAGGTAACAGCACATTAGGGCTTATTCTGAGTTTTCAGGGTGGCCTGGGGGCCTGCACCACCACACCCTCTCTGCTCTCCCTTGATGGGTACTGTGGGACTGTGCCCTTTGCTTGCGAGGCCACTGTCCTGCCTGACTTGCCATCATATCTGAGATGAAATAACCCCACGCAACAGTACAGGTTGGGTGCTGACTAGATAAAAGGCAGCTTTGCAGAAGCTGAGGGTTCCTGGCGAGCAAAAAGTTGAACACGAGCTGGTAGTGTGCCCTTGCACAGATGAAACTGACTGCATACTGGGTTTCATTAGCAAGAGTGAAGCTTGCAGTCCTGGGGAGGTGATTAATCCCCTACATTTGGCACATGAGAGACTTCTCGGAGTACTGATCTCCCATACAAGAAAGACACTGACCTAGTGGAGTGAGTCCAGCTCCAGGATGGTCAGGAGACTGCAGCACACCACGCATGACATGGCTTTGTTCAATCTGTAGAAGAGAAGGCTCAGGGAGATCCTATGGTTGCCCTTGGAGGTACAATACAACAGGCAACAAGCGCAAGTTGTAACATAGGAAACTCTAATTAGGTATAAGGAAGGAAACTGTGACCATGAGGGTGGTCAAACACTGAATCAGGGTGGCTGTGGGATATGAGCCCTTTGAGATATTCAGTACTTACCCATATATGCTCTGAGCAACCTGATCTAGTTGGACCTGCTTTGAACAGGAGGTTGGACTAGATGACCTCTGGAGGTCCCTTCCAAACTAGTCTATCATTCTCAGACAAGAGAACTTCACGGCCAGCTAAGATCACGTACTTACCAAGATCACTTGCTCAGAATTATGTGGTGACCAGTGAAATCACAGTTAAGTTTGTCTAGAGAAGGACATGTATGAACCCCATGAACTGCTGTCTGGCCTCAAGTGAGTTAACCTGGTTTCTTTTGCAGGCACAGCTGATTGAAGACCACCTAAGTTATAAGCCAGGACATTCACAAAGGTATTTAAACCATTCCCTTCAAGTTCATGTTTCAGTTAATTCTGATTAACACTCTCAAACCTTCCCTGATTAAATAAAGACCTCTCGTGGGACAGGAAAGATGCACACTTGAACGCTGCACTTTTGCGTTTTGAGAGAGTTCTATAATTATTGGCCTCCTCTGCTGCTTAAGGCCCAGAATGTGAATGATTCTAGCTCTCAGTCCCAAAGTTAAAATCACACAGATGTAGAACACACAAACTCAGCCTCTGGGATTTTGAAACTTCTTTGTCTTTTGTAGGATGGAGATTCTTCACAAGTGTTTAAGCATCTGCCAGGTACCATTGTAACTTTGCACTTCAAAATCCATATGGGTTTAATTCTTCTGTCTTCTGGGTCAGATGACTAGAAATTAAGTATTCTGTAGACTTGAAATTAAGTACCCTGTACTATTTTCTCAGATTTCAACACCTAAACTGACTTTTGGAGCACCTTCTGGTTTAGGTACCATAGCTAATCTACAATAAAAGATGAGAAGTAGAACTCCATATTTTGACACAAACACTAACTTCTGAAACATAACACCTTATTTCTCCTTAAAGGTAGGAACAAACTCCCAAACCTTTATTTAAAAATGAAGGAGTTTGAGTCTTAATTTTCAAATAAAAGCATAGAAAATCCAAGATTGCCTGTAGTAAGAGGCTATTTCTGCCATTCCTTCTATGTTTTAAAGAACGTGGACTTCAGCTGTTTTTGCGTTGGGTGTAAATTAACTGCCAGCTGGATTCAGGGAGAGCATCTTCCTTACTGCAATATTGCCCAATTAGACGACATACTGCAACTGCAATTAAAAAGTCAACACTTGCCACAGCACAATATGAAAGATATGGCAGAGAAAAATAAAGCAGTACATCAGATACTATGGTTTAGTGACTGTAACTGATGGCATTTTAATGACTCTTATATTGTGGTTTTAAACCTTCACTGGAAATATCTAGTAGAGCTAGCTGAAACTAGCAGTCACAGTTCCACAGATATTATGTTATTCTGACTTATTCATTTAGCTGTATAATTATTGTTCAGTGTTGGATCTGAAGTCAACCCATAAGATTTCAAAATGGCCTGCAGGATGATGATTTTTGGGACAAAAACAATAAAAAAATGAGTTAAACTGAACTCTCTATGTTGAGATAGGAAGATGTGTCATTTTGCTTATCATGCTATGTCCATAATCTATTTTTAATATGTGCTGTAAGAGAAATAAATCTGAAGAAAAAATATAATCTAAACTTCCCATTCTGCCATCAAAACTGGTTTGTATGGAGATAAAAATATTTCCCCTACAAAGCCAAAATTTCATCAGACCTGATATTTTTCCATGGGAAATTTTTATTCCTGAGAAAGGAAAATGTTTAACCTATTATGGAAACTCTAATTTAATTATACCCTCTGTAGGAGACACAGAGGTGTATCACCTTTTATTTTTTCTTTCTCTTTTTTTTTTT